>FIZT01055287.1:0-10732 GCA_900065295.1 Paracoccus marginatus
TACGAAAAACAAAAATTTCAAAAAATCGATGTTTCACCCCCATAAAAGGGGTTTGGAGGGAGGTAGGGAGCTAAAAATTTTGTCACGGGGTTTTTAGACCGTAAGGACTAATTTCCACCAGGAAATTTCGAAATCCGTTCTCAGGGCCGATTCACCATACTTAATGGGCTATACCCTTTCAGTTTTTTCGTATGAAAATTTTTGATTTGAAATATTTTTTCAATTTTTTTTTTCAAGTTTATTTTTCATTTTTTTTCAATTCTTTTTTCAATTTTTTTCGCCCAGGATTTTGTAGTGGGTATTTTTTGTTTGATTTTGGGCTCTTTTCTCGATTTTTTTTTACGTTAATTACATTTTCTTCGATTTTTCTATTTTTGATAGACTAGTTTTTTGAGGAGGGGAGGGAAGGCCCATTAAAATTCAACCAATATTCTTTCATGTCTTTTTCATGTTTTCATTTAAGAGTATATTCTTGTCATTTCAGTGCCAAGTTAGTTTTCAATCTTGTTTGAAGTTGACATTTTGAAATTTTAAATTTGTCCTCCAAATTCTAATCTTTTGCTCTTTGTCAATTTAAAATTAAATAATTGACGCCCTATGCTAAAATAAAAATTTGAACGAACTCATCTAATAATCAAATTGAATGAAAAAATGTTCGATTTCGAATTTTAATAAAGACGTATGACAGGAAGAAAGTTGAAGGATTCAAAACTTGAAAAAATTTAATTATTTTAAAGCTGACATGAGTTTGTTTTTATTTTTTTTTTCAATTTATGAGGATGGTTGAAAAATTATTCTTTTTTAAAAATGAACCAAATGACAAAATATAATATTACAAGAATGGAAATGAAAAACGAACCATTTTCTCGACATCCATTGCTGCTTGAACACCAAAAATGTCACTTTACAATTCGCGTAAAATTCGTTATGAAATTGCAGGCAAGCAACATTGGCTTTTTATGTCTTACGGAACGTGACTGTGGCTGAGGTTAAATGAGAAATACGATGAAACACCTACGTAAATGGTGAGATAGTTCAACGTTGAAGATGTAGAATCAAGTTAATTAAAAAAAATGATAAAATTTTTGCACCTTGTCAACCGTATCAGTTGAAACTTCGAACCATTGAGTTGGGTTTATGCTCGTATCATTACATAACAAGGTATAGGTACACTTCATCAAAAAACGTTATCGAAAAAATTGAATTTTGAAATGACAACACGCAAGTTGTATTAAAAATAAATGATGAAATAATATCTACTTCAGTTATGGTCAGGTAAGTACGCGTCGTTTATTGCATTTCGATGCGTACAAATAAAATTTCCAACCGCGTAATTCGTATTTTATTAAAATTTAGGCATCGAGAAAACATTTTACAAATACAATAATATTGCGTAAAAATAATATAAAGTTCATAGTTTCAGCCGAGTAATAATTTCAATATCACGAACGTCTCGATAATTAGGCATAAATTGGAGACACGATCAACAGTACTATGAGCTCTTGTGCTTCGTAAATTAACGTAATAATCGATCGGCTTGCCGTAATCTTCCTTTATCATATCGGCAGCCTTTTCGGCCATCATAATGACAGCAGCGTTTAAAGAACGCGAAATCAATTTGGGCATACTAGAGGCGTCGACCACTCTCAAATTCTTTATACCTTTTACTTTAAGACGAGGATTTAGAACAGCGGAAGAATCATCTTCACCGCCCATCCGGACGGTAGCAGCTGGATGATGGAATCCGGTGGCAATCAGGCGAATAGCACATTCCCAGTATTTGTCGCTATGTGAAGGATACGATTTGCAAGCTGAATATTCTATATTCTCTAAAATATAGCCAGCGTCTCGGAAAGCTTTAGTTTTTGAGAGGTTTTCGACGAATTTGATACCGTCGAGTAAAGTTTGCATTTCTTTTTGGTAGCGTAGAAATTTCGCCACAATTTTGGGCTGGTCTTCGGGATGTGTTGAGTTGAGTTGGATGTATCCTGTGCTGATACTTTCGGGCAAAATTACGAATACCATTATTATATCGGTTTCGTCGTTCCAATCTTGGAATATCGATTCGGTATTTGACGAGAATCCGAACATGTTGTACAATTTGCCACGTCGGTTTTGCGTTTGCGTCATCGTCTTGTAAGGGATCCTCATCGCCATCAGTTGCACATTCGGGTAAGATGAACCGTCATTTTTCGTGTTTAGAAATCCAATGAATTCGGTCAAGCCAATGGTACTGATTCCTTTACCGATTAGTTCGTCGGTGCGTTTGATTAACTCGGCTGATCTTGTTTTTATTTCCATCGATGGACGTTCTTTTTGAACGGAAAACATGAGTCCTGGAAAACAGACGTGGTCTTGATACTTGGTACCGACTGGTAAGTTGGCTATGACTGGGATTCGCATGGATCTGAGGTGGTTCTCGGGTCCTATACCAGATAACATGAGATACTGAGGCGATGCGATTGCTCCCATCGATAGGATAACCTCTTTGGCTGCCCTTACTAGACATATTTTTCCATTTGGTTTTAAAACTTCGACTCCTATAGCTACTTTGAGACTGGGATCAAATATTACCTTTCTTACCATTACGTTTCGTGCGAAAAAGAAATTTTTTCGCAGTTTCGTAATCGATATGTACGCTTTGAAGGTACTGCAACGTAATCCATGCTTGGTAGTCCCATCAGCGTGTCCGTAACCTATGGATCTGGGACCATTCAAGTCTTTGAGTTTAGGTACGTGCATTTCTTCTAACCCTCGGTCGAAAACTGTTACGGCCGGGTCATCTGTATGGAACGGGGTTACGGTCAATGGACCTCCGACACTATGTATAGAACTATCCAAATCCCCAACTGCGTGATAATTTTCTGACTTGAGGAAGTATTTTTGTAGCGATTCGGCGCTCCATCCTGTACAGCTGTGTTTCTCCCAATCATTGAAATCTTGCTCGTGCCCTCTCAAGTATATGCCGAAATTAATCGTCGAACTTCCACCGCTTACTTTACCAGCGGAAATATGCGAAACACCGTTTTCCAATCCCTTATACAGAATTTCATCCTGCTCTGAGACGTACTTGTAATCGATATCGGATTTCAAAACGTTGTACCATTCGTTCGGATTTTCAGTCTTGTGATGCGGATCCGAACCGCGTTCTAGTAATAAAATATTCCAACTGGATTCCTCGCTCAGCCGACTAGCTAACGTGGCTCCGGCGCTGCCGGCTCCGCAGACAATAAAATCGTAGGTAATATCGACGTCGCATAGTTGAGATGAGTGATCTGGCGGGTACTCGAAACTTGATGCAATTTTTTGTATCGACAAGAGAATAAATACGAATAACTGGAAGCAGTATGTAGTTATAAGTCTATTATTGCATCGTTTTTTTATTGCACGCTATAAAATACGTTGTAAGGTAACAATTCAACTGTACTTACCATCATTTTTGCCACATTAAGGTTTGTTTTTTGTTTGAAAATTATTTCAACGCAGCTATGTGATACCGTATAGGTGCTAGCATGAAACGATTCTTTGATTGCATTGTTATGAAAATAAAAATGTTTCGTGCATTGTAACGCTGTTGTAGCAGAAAATGATTTATAATAGGACCTGAACACTTGATCATAAAATTAATTGGTTTGTTGCAAAAAAAATTTTCAAACTGATTGCTTTCTTTTACTCGTCTTGTTTTTTTTTCAACTTTGTCGTTTGCGTTTTTATTTTAATGAACCAGACGCCTTTCTAAGACGTTAAATGGTGATCAAATAACAAATGCAATTCCACGTATTTTACAACTACCTACATCAAGGTAAAGTCGATCTCGTCAATTTATGCGAATACCTACGTGATTTATGGTAAAATCTACTTCTCGTGTTCGAATTTATATGATTGACATTAAACTCGCCCCAAGCCAGTGAGAGGACAATAAATATTGCTTTGTAATTAAATTACCTAATTACTAATTAGTAATGAGCTCAAATTTCGTAGCAGATGGTTACTAGTCTTCAGATTCTGCAGATACCTTCGTTTTGTAATTTACGTACAACGTACCTTCTCGTATAGAAAAAGAAAAATTTTGCTAGTCTTTAACAACGAATTTTGTGGAAATTGATTGGAAATAAAATATATTTGAACAAATATTAATTTCAAACTGAATTTTTTTATTCCTATTTCTGGTTTTGAAATTCATACTTATTCTACTTCTGTATTTTTTGTTGAAAAAAAAAAAAATTAAAATTGACGTTTTGCCTCAGCGTATTACCTAGTGGCAACACTGCATCGAAACCTATCAAAATGACCTACGTTTTTTTGTTTATCATGCTTCGCGCTTGTTTTCATTTTTTTATCATCGATAAATTTTTTAAATTTTCTGTAAAGTTTGGCGATGGATTCCATGTGTTTATTCTTTAATAATTTGAGTTTTCATTATGTTTTATCAATTTTTGTGAAATTTAGTCTTTCCTCGGCTCGTGAAGTGTAGAAATACTTCGCGTAGTATTATTTGTTTTCATTTCATTCTCTTGGTTGAAATATCGTCCAAGTATAATCCATCATGAGTGAATTGATAAAATCTTTGAAAGAAAAATCGAAAAAAAGGAAGAAACTCTTAGCTCAAACAGTAAGTACGTTTGAAGTACGCAGGTTACCCTACACGTATCAATTACACAATATAATCAAATTATTTCTTTGCATCAATAGTTCGGAATCCGTAACATCAAAGAATTGCACGTAGCGTTGGGTAGAAATACCGGCAATAACGGCAAAAATTATAATAAATTCAAATGTAATTCCAAAATGCATCCACGCTCGTCTGGTACAGAGCAAGTAAATGGAGTATTGTACGAAGGATCTTCGACATTTCTGAAGGTAACGCAGACCGCTAGTTTAGTATAATTTTCATTTCCCGGTCGATATAAGCATACCGGTATTCTTGCAGGGCACTCGTTCGAGTAATCCGCACAACGATTATTGCCAGCACTTCGTTGACACCGGCCAACGTCCGCAAAACTTCATCAGAGACGTTGGTTTAAACGATAGATTCGAAGAGTATCCCAGACTGCGCGAGTTGATCAAACTAAAGGTAATGTTGAATCAACTACGGAATATGTACTTACCTTTGAAGTTCTAATCTGTATATTTGGATTTGTTCAGGATGAGCATGTTGCTTTGACATCTACACCTCCGATGTACTTGAAGTGCGACCTGCGTAAATATAACTTATTGGATTTGAATAATAAATTCGATGTGATCCTGATAGAACCGCCTCTAGAAGAATACCAACGAACAATGGGCGCAACAAATTTAGACTTTTGGTCTTGGGAACAAGTGATGAATTTAAATATTGGAGCTGTAGCTGCGCCGCGTAGTTTCGTATTTTTATGGTGTGGTTCGTCCGATGGACTCGATATGGGAAGGAATTGCCTGAAGAAATGGGGATTCCGTAGATGCGAAGATATTTGTTGGATACGTACGAATATAAGTAATCCCGGCCATTCGAAGAATCTAGATTCGAAAGCTATTTTTCAAAGAACCAAGGTAAATTTGGAATGCGGAGTGTTGAATTTTTTCGTTCAATAATGAAATTTATTTCTTACATAGGAACATTGCTTAATGGGGATCAAAGGAACTGTTAGAAGATCAACCGATGGCGATTTTATCCACGCTAATATCGATATCGACCTGATAATAAGTGAAGAAAATGAATGCGGATCGTTGGATAAACCGGTCGAAATATTTTATATTATAGAACATTTTTGTTTAGGGCGAAGAAGGTAAAATATAAATTTACCTACTATATAAGGTATGAATTTCACTACCCGTATTATGGTGTATTTTTTCACTTCGTAGATTACATATCTTTGGTCGTGATAGCACGATCAGACCAGGCTGGCTGACTCTAGGACCTGAAATCACCAATAGTAATTTTAGCGCTGATGTTTATTCGAAATATTTTACTTCATCAAGTATTACCACCGGTTGTACCGAACGCATCGAAGCTCTCAGACCTAAATCACCGTTACCAAAAGTGAAAGGAAACTCTGCTATTAGAGGAAGAGCTTTCAGACATAACAGAGCGAGACCGAGGTGATCGTTTGAAAATTCACGACTGAAATTCATTTTCAATTATTGTTTAATACATTTTGTTATCCTTCGTCTCTACGTATTTTTATTTACAATTCGTCAGTTTTTAATTGACGCATCAACCAAGAATACTCCAAGTTTTGAAATGTAGTCGAATGAGAAGTACGTACTCGAGTATCTGTCATTTTTTCGTAATTGAAATCAGCTTTTCGGATTCGTTTCGGTTTTAGACGCGCCTGATGCAGTTATGTATTTTTACTTCATCTTTTTTTCTTTTCTTTCTTGTAATTTTGCGTTTGAGAAAATCGAACGTAGTGATATTTCAAATGATAATGCCTATATTCGAAACATTATTTCAAATCTGAATTCAAATTATAAATATTCGCATGTTTCGGTCAATTGCGAAATTCGAACTGAGTTTTGTGCTCAGCTTTCTGACCATTTGCAACAAATATCTATTCCTGTATCAATTTCCCAGTTGAGTCCCGTATCAACTTTCAAGTGGAGTAATTCGTCAGTCCTGTTTGGTAAATTAAATATTTTACGCTTTCACTCGGAAAACGCCTTAATAGATTTTATTTTTGAAAACTACCGGAAATGGAATCCGGATCAAAACTACGTCGTTTTTTTGGATACTGGAAAAGCAGCAGAAGTTCTGCACGCGTTATGGAACGAATTCAAGATGCGTCGAGTTATCTTGTTCAACAATGTCGGTTCGTATGATGGATTGATGTATGACATAACTGCAAATAGTACGAAGAAAGTAAACGCTAGAAACCCTATTACCGAGGATTTATTCAGATTGAGCAACTTCCAAAGAAGTCCTTTACGAGTTTCCCTATTCGAACGAATCCCAGAGGTGATGAAAATTGACAACAAAACAGTCGGTGCCAACTACAAACTTATAGTGTTACTTTCAGAGAGGCTGAATTTTACTCCAGTCTTCAATCAGAGCAGCGACGGAATGAAATTCGGAGCTTATATTAATAAACAGTACTCCGGTAGCCTGGCGGATGTCGTATACGGCAAAAGTGATATCGGTGGTAATGGTTTCTTCATCCAAGAAACTCACACCTTCGAGTACAAATATTTATTTCCCATCAACATGGATTACGTGTGTTTATTGGTACCAAAAGCTGGTAAAATACCGAAGTACATGGCTCCTTTTAAATGCTTCCCCGAAGAAGTCTGGTTCGCTATGATGTTAACTTTTGCATCCGTTGGGCTGGTGAGATACTTTATAAGTTATGTTCATCGAGTGTATCTGAAATGGAAAGAAAATTCCGGTATTTTATTAAGCGTGTTTTCTGTCGCCATCAATATGCCCATATCGTTTTTGCAATACAAGTACCTCAGCTCACGTATCATTTTGATTATATTCTTCAGTCAAATGTACGTAATCGTTACTTTTTTCCAAGGATCACTAGTTATGTTACTCAGCGTACCCAAGTTTTATAAAGATATAGATACGTTGGCTGAGCTGAATCGTACCGATATGGAAATCAAAGTTGGCTCGGCTGGTTTGATCAACGTCTTCAAAGAGGATTCGCTTTTGAAAACTTTGGCGAAGAAAGAGGTGAATCGTGTCAAAGAGGAAGACTTTCGTAACTTCAATTTCACTTTTTTCGCCAGGTTCATTCACCACAAACAGAAATTATTTCGAACATTTTCCATCAAGAAGGAGAATCGCACCGTGATCGTACATAAAATTGAAGAATGCCCTTTGAAGTACTATACCAGTTTCATCGTGGCTTGGAATTTTCCTTTCGTCGAAGAATTCAACGCTATCATGCGAAGAGTGTCTGAAGCTGGCTTGTTGAAGAAATGGGACGACGACGTTATGCTAAAAATTATTAAAGAATTTAAACCCGAAATACCACTGAAACACGGCGACGAACAAATGGAAAATAAGATTTTCACGCTTAATGACTTAGAAGTAGCTTTTATGGTATTAATAGTCGGATACTGTTGCAGTATTTGCATATTTATTAGAGAAATTATCAACTCAAAACATAAGTAAAATTATCGTAAGAAAATAAATCGTAGAATTGAACGTTCGCTCGGCTATACGTTACTTAAATTAAGTTACAGGAAACGTCATTTTAGAAGGACATGAATCATGATTTTCATCATTTTAAGGTAACAAAAAAATACAAAAACAAAAAAGAAGCTACCAAATCAAGTTACTGAACGATGGTTGAAAATTATAACAATACATTATCTTAGATAAAAAGTATAAATAATATGATCGTATTTTATTCGCGAAAACTACTCGTACGTATAAAATAATATTTGCGGAATTTGGCCGTCTTCGACGGAGGAACCATTATTATTACCGTTTGAATAAATAAATTGGAAAGTTATTTTACCATTTGGACTGTCGGCGAAAGCTTTACGTAATCCTTTTGCCCCGTAATAAGAATCAGGCCCCTAAAAAATTCATTTTTTTAGTATCCAAGTTTGAACATTCGTTTCAAAAACATCTAAATCGAAAATTACCTGAATGGCCGCAGAAGCGATATAACTGGTATTTCTGGCGATCTGTATCGGTTCACTAAACAATACTCTGAACACATTTGGAGATCCGTCACCGCTATAAGACGTATCGTTACGTCCGAGAACTTTACCTGATGACGCTTGAATCAATTGTATAGATACTTTGTACTCAGCTGGTTGATAAACCGAACCGTATAATCCAAATCCGATCACGTATATGGGATGATCGACGGTGAATCTGAAACCGTCCCTCTCATCAGTACGTGCATCTCGTAAAATATATCGAGTCTTTATAATTTTATGGTTACCTTATTCTATCAGAGGTCCCGCTATATCCCCAACGCATCTCAGTTTGTTGGAATCTATTGACGAATAATTCGTTTCCGGTCACTGTACTACGAGGGGTGTCGACGAAACTAACCGGCGGTTTAGGACTAAGTGTGAAGTATAAAAATATCGATACGATTTCGCTGTCTGTTAGAATTCCAGACTGAGCGACAGTCGAGGCGAAATCTTCAATTGCCATTAATGGAAAACGAATTAATTTTAGTGCACGGTCGAGCACAATTCTTTGGTTATCTGGCGTGATGGGTTTATTTTGACGTTTACACTCGGCGTCTGCCCATCTATAAAAATTACACGATATAATTAGAAATTTACAAAGAGATATTTCTCACGAGAGAAAAATATTTCACCTAAGCACAGCTTGAAATAATTTAACTTCTTTAATGCTGAGCGTGTCTCGTTCTAAGACACAACATAAAGTCTCCAAGTCAACATCTGTAAAACCTTCTGCTATTATGGCGTCTCCTGTATGTCTGTCTATTGTCTTTAAACATAACGTTGCTAATTGGGGTTCATCAAAAAGACGAGCCTGAAATGAATCATCTCAATTATTAGTATCTATTTTCATCTCCCATATGTTTACTTTTCTGTTGAAATTTACCTGCGTTAACAACATGAAAGCGTTATCAGGCGAAAGATTATGTTGCAAGAATTCTACGCAGTGTTTTTCCAAGGCAGGTACAGCGTATTTTTTAGCTGTATATAAAGTAGTCATCACAGTCTCTGGACCAATACCAACGCAATCTGAATATAAAAATCTGAAACATATACGTATTTAAGGTCAATCTTACTGTTGTTCTCGGCAACTGCTTCTTAATTATCAAAAAACTTACTTCAATAAAGCGAAAAAAGCTGCCGGCTCGACGTCGGGTATTTCTATTTCATCAGATTTCATTGCCAAATCTCCGTTGAACATGGCATTGAAAACTGCACTGCCAACAGATAATACGAATTTATGAGCTGGGATTTTTTGCTGTTTAGCGTCTCTACCGACGATGAAATGAATATCAGCTAACGCTTCGTTATTGAACATGAATTCTATTCTTTCTTTCACGCAGGTTTTCGAACTTTGCCAATTATACGGTACTTTTGACGGCTTACTGGAGTCTCCGGCAGTGTTATCTGCATAATCGTCTGGAAAATATTTCGTCGTACTTAGGTTCTGCGACGAATTAGAGCGTTTGTTTAGCGAGATGCGATTTCGGTCATTCACTGGCGGTGCAACATCCTCGGTGATGTGTGACGATACGACTGTAGTGTCCAAAGTGTTGAACAAGTTATCGTACTTATCCATAATATCACTTTAAGAATGATGAAAAAATAATTGACACAAACATGATTGTGGCGGAAAATGACATTTTAGGTTAGGGCAGTTACACGATTAAACCATGATAAACAAAATTAACGAAAAAACACATCAAAATTGCGTATTATCAAAAAGCGTTCAGCTGTTTTCTTGCTCTGCAAGTTGCTTTTCTTGTATTTTTCAATTATTCCACTTCACAGTAAAACCATTCTGATCATTCTTGTTTACAACAGAATGAGTAAAAATAATCTCAGAAGTTGAAATTCAACTGAATGACGCATGAAGCGCTACTTACTTGTTTCAGTGTGTCCATTATAAGTATACGAAAAGAGTATCGAAATTTGAAATAAAAAATTAAAAATGCTGTTTGAACTTCACTTCATCACACGTGCATAATTTTCTGCTTGAAAGTTTTATTTTGTGTTTTATTGCAGGGATGGAAAACTGAAATGATATTAGTTCCAGTTCCAGTTTTCAGTTTTCAGTTCCTAAGTTATTAGTTCCAGTTCT
>FIZT01055290.1:0-28260 GCA_900065295.1 Paracoccus marginatus
AATGTTTACGGACTACCAGGTAGTCCGGACGGTGGTCCGATAAGGTTGCCTTTATGTAGGCGCCTTCGTGAAAATCTGACGGACTTATTATGTGTGCACTTCGACGTTCAACTTCAAACGCCGATCTGGCGATCTACTCTACATATATCATATATTCTATAATCATTTAATCGAAGTTTAGAATTCTAACTCTTAAGTAAAAATAATTTGAATAAATTCAATTTGTAAGGTTTTAATTCAACTTTTAATCCAAGACTAGAGATTTGTTAAAACCAGACTAGTAAACTCTATTCATTTCTTAACCGAAAATAATAAAACTAATTTACTTCTACTTAGTTCTACTCTACTTCAGTTCACCATCTTTCAAGTTTCAATATTCAATAATAAGTATAAATTTTGTGGTTAATTCGTAGGCAACTCAAGAAAGTAGCTGAGGTAAGACGAGAAAAAAATGGAATTATAAAGGCCACCTATAACGATGACCTGTGAATTGATCTGGTTTGCAACCGGTTCCGTTCTACTCTACTATATAGTCCGTCTAAAATAGCATGAGCTCTCGTTTGGCTAGGGTACCCATTAAAATACAGCTCATGCTATATTGGACGGACTATACATAGAGCCACGTGTTGGCCATGTACGGTCCTACGCCGACGCCGAGGCGTAGGTACACGCGATGTTGTTCCTCACCGGCCTCACGCCTCACCTCAACCCTTGCCTTTCTTATCAGTTATTACTGCGTTATCACTAAACTGTTTTGTTCAATCTTCCTCGTGTGTGTATCACGGCTCTGTATAATTTTAAAGCACTGAATACTGAATCGACCTCTTCCTCTTCGCAAAAATTTTTTTCAATCAAAAACGATCAATAGATGAAATATAAGTACACGAACGCCTGCATGTATTTTGTTTCGCTCTGAAAGTTGACTTAAATTATTACGCACCTACAATGATTAGTTTAATCAGTCGTCGTATGGTTTTCAATCATGCTCGGCAACATCTCAAATTTTCACAGTATTTCAAATTTAAAAATGTGTATCTTTTAGCAGCGCACAAAAATCCAAACAATGCTTTGTGTTCAAGTAAGTTCCGTTTTTCTTCGACAAGTTGTGGAATAGGTCCTGCGGTTCCTGGTAAATGTTTATTCAATTTCTCGTGATATTTCGAAGTAGTAATCAAAGCAGTCCATAACTAACTTACATCTTCATTCTTTACATCGTTTGACACGGCTATACTTGATAGATTGCTTTTTGACGATTAGGTTTTCCCAGATGCTCCTCCACTCAAGCCCAAGGAAACGTATCTGAAGAGCAGTCCACGCCATCACCAACTTCAAAAGTTGAACAAGTAACAGGTTCGAACGTTTTTCGTATCGCTTAAACACTCTGAAGTTTCGTGAAGTCAGCTTTTAGAAAGTACATATCTTACTTTAAAGGTGAAAGTGAAAAAAGAGAATTCCAAGCAGAAACTCGTATGTTATTGGATATTGTGGCAAAATCCCTGTACTCCGATAAAGAAGTATGATTTTTGATGTTTTTTCGTATGCAAAATAGTTACTAGTTATTTATTTTTTTATACTTATTGCACAGGTTTTTGTTAGAGAATTAGTATCCAACGCTAGTGATGCTTTAGAAAAGTTACGTTATGTATCTTTGACTGAGAATCCAAATGAAAATCTTGGTGCTTTGGAGATTCGCCTGTCAACCGACAAGCATAATAGGCTGTTAACTATTCAGGTATTCGTTAAAGTTTCAATTATTCATTGAAAAGAATTGAAAATCAATGAAATAATGTCGCTCTTCTATCTCTTAGGACACTGGTATCGGCATGACTAAAGAAGATCTAATTTTGAACCTGGGAACTATCGCTCGCTCTGGATCAAAAGTAAATTTCTGTTATTTAAAAAACTAATCATTTTAAAGAGTAGGGAAATTCGGGATCGTAACATCTTTAGCATTTGAATAAAATGTTCTGCTATTTTGTTATGTGCTTTGAAACAATATCGTATTTTGAGGTATTTTGAAATATTTTCAAAATTATTTTTTATTTTAGATAAGAATGAAATTTTTGGAAAATTGTGCTTACAAAAATAAAATTTGCCCATTTTTTTTTTTTTTGAAAATTCTTTTTCTTTAAAAATTGAAGAAAAATTTTGAAAATATCTCAAAATACCTCAAAAGATAATGTTGTTGTTCCAAAGCACGTATTACAATTACGTACTCATACAGAATATTTTACTACAGATTTTTCTCGTTAATCACCAAGATACTTAAATGTATGTATGTATTGATTTCTTACATTTTTAGGCGTTTTTAGAAGAATTAAAAACTAAATCAGGTGATACGTCATCAATTATTGGGCAATTCGGCGTAGGGTTCTACAGTTGTTTTATGGTTGCGAATAAAGTTGAAGTTTTTACAAAATCAGCAAAACCAGAAGCAAAGGGGTATTATTGGACGTCAGATGGGTGAGTTTTACGTACGTATCAAACTTGACAAAAATTGATAATTTTTAAATTATAAAAGATGCCATTTCAATAAATTTAGATCAGGTTCTTACGAAATTCGAGATGCTGAAGGAGTGGAGCGCGGTACAAAAATCGTTCTGCATTTGAAAGCCGACAGTAGAGAATTTGCTGATGAATCTACAGTGCAAAAAGTTATTCAAAAATACAGTAATTTTGTCAATTGTCCGGTTTATATTAATGGAAATAAGGCAAATACAATTCAGGTAACCTTCAATGAAAATCTCTGTCATATTGTAATCAGTGTTTGATCCATTTAATTCGTTTTTTGACTTTCTTCTTATAGCCATTGTGGTTAATGGATTCTAAATCTATTACCAACGACCAACACACAGAATTTTATCGATTTATTTCCAACTCCATTGACAAACCCAGATTTGTGATGCAATATTCCACTGATGCTCCTCTTAGCATCAGAGCATTATTTTATTTTCCTTCCTCAAAACCTCGTAAGTTTTTTTAAATTACTCATTGCGACTATTTTACTAATTCTTTTAAAATGAAATACTTATCCATACCCTTAATTACAGCTGTTTATGAACTCAGTCAAGAATGTGGTGTTGCATTATATACAAGACGGGTGTTGATAAAAAGTAAAGCTGAAGAAATACTTCCAAAGTGGTGTCGCTTCATAAAAGGTACCTAGTCTACCCTTTTCCTAGTTGCGCTAATATTTTTACATGGACGTAAAAAATCATTTTGAACTTCTATTTGCAGGAGTTGTTGATTCTGAAGATATTTCTCTGAATTTAAGTAGAGAATTGTTGCAAAATAGCCCTGTGATAGCGTACGTTTACTATCGGAGCATTCACTCTAGCACTTTCTAATTTAGCAACTAAAAAGTACATATTTGTTATTTGCTAGGAAACTGAGGAATATTTTATCGACAAGAATCATAAAATTCTTACTTGAAAAATCAAACAAAGAACCGGACGAATATGCTCAATTTTACGCCGATTATAATATATTTTTAAAAAGCGGGATAGTTTTTGCTGACATGCAGGAAACTCGGGTAAATATATTTTTATAATTGTGAAGTGCACGTTTAATTTTCTGACCATTTCTATCGTAACAACACAATACGTTCACTATTTTAGGAAGAAGTGGCAAAATTACTGATGTATGAAACGTCAGCAACAAGTGCGGGTGAAACGATCTCACTAACGGATTACATCAAAAGAATGCAGAACGATCAAAAGGAAATCTTTTTCTTAAATGCACCTAGGTTAATAATTTTACTTCCAGTCTTAAGGCAAAGTTTTACGACTTTTATTAACGTTTTTTTTCATTTAACCATGTAGTCGTAGCGTGGCTGAGACATCTCCTTATTTAGAAGCATTAAAAAAGAAAGGAGTTGAGGTATTATTCTGTTATGAAACGTACGACGAACAAGTTTTATTGCATTTACGTTCCTTTAAAAACAAAACCATCAAGTCGGCTGAATCGCTATTAAGAGAAGATAAAGACGATAGTATCATCAGAGATGACAGTCAGTATAATTTTTATTTATGTCGCGGACAAAAAATAATTACTCAATTTTATAAATTTATAAAAATATATTTACTTCGTATCATTTTTCAGATGTAGAAAATGCATTGAAACAAAGCGAAATCGATAATCTAATAAATTGGGTTCAAGAGCAATTGAAAAATAAAGCAACCAAAGTTAAAATTACCAACAAATTGGAAAATCATCCTTGTGTGGTTACCGTGGATGAAACTGTTAGCGCTCGTCATTTCCTAAAAACATACGGTAACAAATTTTCCGAGGATATGATGTTCAGCCTACTGCAACCGAGACTTGAATTAAATCCGAAGCATCCCATCATTAAAAAATTGAATTCTCTGGTAACGTCTAATCCAGAATTGGCTTCTTTGTTGATTAAACAAGTGAGTGCAAATAAGAGAATCATTTCGCCAGACGTGATTATGATTATGATGCAATTAAATTTTCTATTCTATCAATGTACAACTTTTTTTTTACAGCTTTTTACCAATGCCATGTCGAATGCCGGTTTGGTAGACGATCCACGATTATTATTAGCAGATATGAATAAATTATTAACGTTAGCTTTGGAAAAACATTAAAATACTTATTGGTTTGTAAGTACTGTGTATTTTTTCAATTAGGATACATTTATGTCTATGTCTACTTCATTCATTTAGTGCAATGATGATCATATTACAGATGAAATATATTCGTCAGCGTGTTACTTGTCGTACATATAATTAGTGCCTACATCTTTGGTAAAAGTATACGTAGGTATTAGTTTTTCAAAAAACCTTTTTTTGATGAACGATATAATCAAATAAGTTGAAATAATATTTTGATCTAGTCAATTATTTTTGGTATAGGTATGCGATCATTTTAAGAGGCGTATTTTAAAAAAATGTTACCTATTTATTCATGGTCACAGTGACATGATCGGTTACGCTTTCGTACGTAGGGTATATGTATTCAATATTCAACTACTTATGCATGTGTACGTGTAATACGTATGTTGGTAGTTCGAGGTTTGCTTTAGCCGTTTTATTATATTTTTTTTTATTGCATAATTATTTAGAGGAATTGGGAAAAACAAGAAGATGAAAGATATGGTTGATGAAGTTCGTCCCTGAAAATAATGGTGGTAACCGAATTGTGTAAAACTTATCAAATAACATGAGACGTTACGATTTATGCGAGGTTATTACCTACCTAGTGCAGGGAACCTGTTGAGAGTGCACTCTTAGCAGTCGAAATTAAAATCCATTGTGCATCATGCCAAAGCAGTAGTGTCATGAAAACGTATTAAGCCCTTCAATGCATTTGGACATAACTACGCCGGAACTTCCACATTCGCTTTCATTATTTTTATTTATTTTTCAAAAAACAAAAAAACTCAATGCAGAATCAAATACTTACCTACTTAATTAGGAAGAACGTAATTTTTCATTAAAAAATATTGTACACAATAGATTATGCCGTGTCACTCGTCAGTTATGTTGTAAAATACCTATTTAAAATCTTTTAGATGATTGCAATGTGATGATATTGGAATTTGATTTTCAATCAAGTTATGAAGAAGTCATTGACGGTAGGTGTATTTCTGTATTATTTGCATATATTGACGAGTTATTGCATTAATTCTTGTGATATTCTTTAAAAATTACAGAAGGCATTCGATAGTGAAAAATAATGAATTAGGTTGAGCACCTATACATAAAGTTTTATGTAGTTATAGGTTCTTAAGAGATACAATATATGTACGAGTACCTAAATATAATTTCAAATTTCTTTTAAGTGAAGTTTAGATAATCAAAGTAAAATAACGTGGGCACTAGCGTATCTATCTACGTATGAATATTATAGGTAATAGGTACGTATTTGTAGACAGCTGTACACAACTTTTAATTCAAAATAATTATTAATTACTGATCGCTTAATAGTTATATGCATATTGAGTAACATACTCGTATTATGGTTATGCACGTGACGTACCTTCATTCTCTGTTCGATGTATAGAAGTGCTATGGTAACTGCAAGGGAAATGACTTCGATTTAGTAGGTATATTATTGTAAACTCAAAGCAATGGGAAATTTGATTTACTGTAACACAACGTTTGAAATAGCAACATAACACGCTACATACGTACTTGATATGAACACATCTGCTCATCTCTCATGTGAGTAGGTAGGTAAATCTGAACCTCAGCGATCACTTGAAAATCTCAACTATACCTGTCTGGGTCAAAATTTTCAAAAAAAAAAACGCCAAACATTTGATTTTACATTTTTATGACGTCATAAGCTTATTAACAGTTTCTATATACTTTCCTTCACGCTTTATGAAGTTTTTGCATTAGGGCCTATCTAATAAAATATTGATCGTTCTACCTACATCTACCGATGAGATGAGTTACCTATTTTCCTGGTTGTAAAATTTCTCTATTTATCACTGTACGCTGTATAGATAGGTAATTTTCCAAGGCTTGAATATTGAAAATTCTTACAATTTTCCTGTAAGACAACACGTTATATTATAATTTTTATAAAGATGAAAATATATCTTTCATGTTACCTACTTTACAATCTACTGATTTGTTTCTTATAGTATCTACCTTATATACGTAGGTACCTAACCTACTAACAATCCATTTTATTCTTGGAAAGTATAGACTAATTTTTTTTTTAACCCATCGGGTTTCGAGTTCGATGAAAATTCGAGATCAGTGATATTTTGACCCAATTTTTCATTCCTGGGAATATTTTACCAATTGTTTTTGAATGTTACCTGCACCTGATGCACGGTTGTTGTGTTGCATCTAAAATCATTACAAATTTTGGTCCCACATGCGTTTAAACAAGAGTAGAATGCAAAATATTTGTAATATGACAATAGTTTGTACTTATAACGCGGACCGAATCCGAAAATATTTTGAATTGAATCAAATTTTGAATAAGTAACACCGTTGATGGGTCTATCCATTTATACTGTTGCGCATCAACTTGGAAATTTGATTTTTCACATTATTTAGTCATAATTATTGACGTTTAATACGTACACACTACACACTGACACAGTACGCAATGGGTACCTCAAGAAAGTGAAATGGGCAAATTTCACGGGTAAAATAAACTTCTTTTTCAGTCTTTAAAAATTGGTAACTTGAAACGAATTGATCTTGACACCAATTCAAATTTAAAATAAAAACGTAATTTTAGATAAAATCAATTTCAATGAATTCAATTTTGTTATATAGGTACTTTTATTTCTCTAGGAATTATGATACACGTATCTTAAGCGGATTTTTTATAGGTAAAGAATATAAGGAACAATATAACTAATGAAAATGCTGCTACTTATGTAAGTACCTTAATAAATATTTACAGATTATACTGGCGACTGGTTAATACAATTGCAATTCATAAACGGATATTGATTGTATAACTTGCATCTTATTTATTGAAAAATATACAAGTGTAAGTATTGTTCCTTCATATTTATTTCGATTACTGATACCAATAACGATTTACAGAAGAGGATAGCCGAATAAAACTTCACATTACTGCTTGTTATATACATTCACGGGTGTCGTGTAATAGTACACGAAAATCTTCCAACTGAACAACATTACGTAGGCCAATAAACGTATGAACTTGAGATTATTCATTAAAGTATATAAACCTAAAAAGTGACAGATTTTTTCTTTTTTTTTTAAAGAAAGAAAGAAATAAGAAACACGAATTGAAACAAAATTTTTACCAGTAAAAATTAATTGGTTTGGTAAAATTCGATCTATAAATTATAAATTAAAATCAGTACTTTCAAAGGTTTTATTTTCACGAGCTGAAATTTTTTTATGAAAAAATGCCAAAATGATGAAATTCTAATCGATTTTGTACTAAAGGTAACTTATAATTTTATGGTACGGTATTTAAAACAATAATGTTCTATATCATATAAATAAACAAAAATTAAAAATAAATGAAGTAAAATCAAAAAAAAAAATAAAACTATATTTAAGATAATGATAATGATGATCATTGTTTCAAGATACAAGTTGTAAATGGTACATTCGCTATGATCACAGAAAAATCAATGTAATGTGCTCCACAACTTACTAGCTTCAAAACAATGCCATTTATCGTAATTACAAATCGACATTCTTACGATTTATTTTTTATGTTTACAATTTCATTGTGCAATTCAAATTTACAAAGTAAAGTATAACCAGACTACTTACATGGAATGTAAATCGCATAAACAAAGCTAAAGTTTAACACGTATATTCATATTCACACATTCACTATTCGTTATTAAGTAAAACGGTATTATAATTTAAACATGAAATGCGTTGATACAAAGAAAACAAATGAGGTAAATAGCAAAATTAAAATATCTTCCTGAAGCTGGACTTGACGTGAGACTAACGAATAAAGCTAAATTCTCAAAATAGACTTTAACAAACTCTATGGTACATTTCGTTTAATACTTGAACTGCATGCTTCATTCGAAAAATTATAAGAATGATACAAAATCGTTCAACCTCAACTGTACGTATTGTGAAAATATCAATCAGGTAAAGTAAACGCAATAACGTTGAAACGTAAACCCTTTTTTGTTCAGTTTTCAACTGTTGAAATTTCAAATCAGCATTTCTCATTCCACAGAATAGTAACGGTTAAGCACGCACTATTTCAAAAGTAAAATTCAAGGGAAATAAAAGGTGTTGGTTAAATTCTTCGATAAACAAAATATAGCTTCAAAATATTTTTGAATTTGGACGATAAGTTCAATTTAACAAAATGAAAACGTAAAAAAAACTTGAAACCGTATGGGATAAAAATCAAAGCTTCTCATTTGTGGTTGGAGAATTCAGTTCAAGAATCAAGCTAATGCGAATAAGTAAAAATTGTACGTTAGAAGATGCATGCAACTTAAAAACGAAAAACGAAAGAAAAAAAATAAAAAAGTAACGATTAATTAAATAACTACATTAGACACTAACGATCACTTTTCAAGAATGGTTTTAGAATGATTTAAAAAAAAACAACGGATGAACATGATATTCGTAGAACATTTAAACCAGAAGATAGGTCTGCATATTTTCTTAAGTACACAATTCACTTTGTATACATGTAGATGGCAACAATTAAACCATATAAACCCAATACTTCGGCAAAAATTAAAATCAAAATCATTCCTACAAAAAGACGAGGTTGTTGGGCAGTTCCTCGAACTCCAGCATCGCCTACAATGCCGATAGCAAAACCGGCTGCCAATCCGCTGAATCCTACAGCTAACCCTGCGCCCAAATGTAAGAATCCTCTGTAAAAGACAAAAATGAAAATTAGTTTTTCCACATTTGAAGGTCAGTTACGAAAAATCAAGACTGCCTTCTATACCTGTACAGTGTGTATTTTTCAGGTGCTTCTAACGAACCAGCTATTAGAACAGCTACTACCAATCCATAAATAGCAATAATACCAGCCATAACAACAGGAATAATCGATTTCATGATCAACTCCGGCCTCATTACCGACATAGCGGCGATACCTGTACCCGACTTTGCCGTTCCATAAGCTGCTCCCAGGGCTGAAATCCGAATTAAGTATTAGTCAGAGGTTTCCTCAAAGAATATCGTTTTCAATGTTTCACCCAAAATACAATGAAATATGAAATATGAGGAAAAAATAATTCAAGAATCAATAAAATTGACCAATTATTCAGTCGATGAAAATTGTCACTCACACCCTACATGATGGCTTCAATGTTATCAGCAAAATTCGAATAATTTCTCGCTAAAGATAGATACTTCCTAATTTTCGAGAGTAATACGCAAAAACTCATCTTGACATACAAATGAATCAATGAGGCACCGTAGAAATTTCTCATCACACTCCTCGGGGTAAATTACTTCAATCAAGGTAGGGTGTGGTATTCGGGTACAGTACTACAATTGAATAAAAATTTATCTTCATTGCAATGAACAGATTGAGTTCGTTCCTGATTTCATACGTAGAATATAAAAATGAAGAGTTTATATATACCATATAAACCATCCATAGAAAGAAAATCAATAACTCATCGTAACCTAAAAACGACCATCTTGGATAACAAAACTGTAATACTTACCACTGAGAACTATGGCCGAAGCCGCACCCATTACGCCGAAAAACGGCCCGTAAATTGGATTTCCAACATCAGTCATTTTGAGAAATTAATTTTTTAAAATAAAGTTAGAACTAAAATATTAAATGTAAAAAATTTAGAGAATTAAAAACCACTCCTCAAACCACCGTACGTATTATCACACAAAATTCACCTATGCCCTACGGTGACGGCCCAATGCAACCTTAGTACTCTTCTTTTCGTCGTTTCGTCGTTGTCTATCTTGATAAAGAAAAACGCCCATTGGTGCAATCTTGCTTCACCACAGAAAAAAAATGAAAGATACCATAGTACCCTTTGATAGTACCAAGCGTAACGCTAAGTAATCGTAACGTTAAACGCATCATAAAATAACGTTACAACGGCGGCGACGCCGGCATGACCATTAGTGCCACAATAATGCCACATTTGTGTACCGTACGAACAATACGTGACGGCTTAGGAATGCGGGGTGCGTGGTACATTCATGTTCACGAAATCTCCATCATCCAATCATCCATCACGGTATCACGGGTGAAGGGACGAAGACGAGACGAGGTACGGTACGGACACGGCGGACGTCTACGCAGACGAGATCTGCAAAACCCACAAAACCCAAAACAAAATTTTGATGAAAACTTAAAATTTAAAAAATTAATGAATTGATTGATTTGATTTGATATGAAATGATTCGTGATAGGCTACTGATGGAGGCGGTTTGCTGAGTAGTGTCAAGACTGTCAATTGTATGTTATGTGGTAACTTTTTTTAAAAGCTAAAGATTGAAGAAATGAAGTTTTCTCATTGATTGTTGGCTCATGTAAGTGTAATCGCTGACAGCTATTTTTTATACTTCAACACTTTGTGATCCAATTTACTTTAATTATGGGTGTATCCTTATTAAAGCGTAATCACCTACCTGAATCATCGGCAAAAGTTTACAAATAACTACTCAATTGATGTAATATCATTGATAAACATTTTGTACCATTTTGTATTAATTACAATTGAATCATGCCACCCACACTGTCCTTAAAAAATGTCCTGTTGTTATTACCGTCATATCGATAACTTTTTTCGTCCAGTTTCACTAAAACACGATCGTACCTTCCTCTTCCTATACCTTCTTCAATAAGTAAGTACTTGAACGCTATGAACTGTAGTTATATTCATTCAGTATAATTTACGCGTTGTACACGTAGCGGTGGTGGTTTTTTCATTTTGCTGTAGATGCGATAGCGTGAATTAGGACGTACATTCAGGGCAAAAATGTTATTGTATCAATTTTTTTTTTGCATTTCAGCAAAATAATATTTCAGGGTATATCCTGCAAAAATGCCTGCCGTGAGAGGAGATGGAATGCGCGGGTTGGCTGTGTTCATTTCCGATATCAGGAATTGTAAGTATAAATGTGTTTCTTGCTTTGCTTTTCTGATCAAGTTTCAATTGTTTTGCTGAATTCAATTATTGGGATTTGATTTATACCGATGTTTTGTTTTAATTATCCATTGTTAATTCAATCGTTTGTATTAAACTGAATTCAACAAAAAAAAGTGATTATGAACAGAACCGTGTTCTTCCAACATGAATAATGTTTTTGGAATTATCTTTCCTTATCTCAGGGCGATAAATTTTGTCGCTCCAACTCCCACATCTCTTGTATATTTCAGTTAGAATACAGCTATTGATGCGTAATGTTTTAGGTAAAAGCAAAGAAGCGGAAATAAAAAGAATTAATAAAGAGTTGGCGAACATTCGTAGTAAATTCAAAGGTGATAAAACTTTGGATGGTTACCAAAAGAAGAAATACGTTTGTAAATTGCTGTTCATCTTTCTTCTTGGACATGATATTGATTTTGGTCATATGGAAGCTGTTAATCTTTTGTCATCCAATAAATATTCTGAAAAACAAATAGTAAGAAATACAAGACTTGTAAATTACAAAATCGATACCATTTACTGAAACATTTTATCATGGTTTCTAGGGTTACCTTTTCATATCTGTACTTGTGAACACAAACAGCGATCTCATCAAATTGATTATTCAAAGTATTAAAAATGATTTATCATCAAGGTAAGTTGCTATCCTTGCGCGTTAAACTTATGGTACGAAAAGCAAGTAAATTTTGTTATTCGCTGCTATTTTATTCATTTGTCTTACAGAAACCCCATTCACGTTAACCTTGCCATGCAATGCATTGCTAATATTGGCAGTAAGGATATGGCCGAGGCGTTTGGTTACGATATACCGAAACTTTTAGTATCCGGGTACAAATTTGAATACTTGATTTTCAAAATTATTTTAATGTATATACTGGATTTTCTGTAAACTGAACAACTTTTTTTTTCCAGAGATACAATGGACGTTGTAAAACAATCAGCAGCGTTATGCTTACTGCGACTATTTGCTACGTATCCAGAAATAATCCCAGGAGGAGAATGGACTTCTCGCATCATTCATCTTCTAAATGACCAACATCTTGGCGTAGTCACAGCGGCGGCTTCTTTAATAGAGGCTCTGGTTAAGCATAACCCCGAAGAATATAAAGGATGCATAAGTCTAGCAGTATCTAGACTATCCAGAGTATGAATTATTCGCCAGTTATGTCTAGCTTGTGTGTATCTAATGGAAGAGGGTGTTTAATATTACATGTCTCATTTTGTGTAGATTGTAACCGCCAGCTATACGGATTTGCAAGATTACACGTATTACTTCGTTCCTGCTCCTTGGCTTTCCGTGAAACTCCTTAGGCTCCTTCAAAATTATCCCCCACCTGGTTTGTATTATTTGAGCATATTCGAAGCGTTTGCGTATCGTCTGCGTTACGTTTAAATTAAATTATCCCGATTATTATTCAGAGGATCCTGGCGTACGAGGCAGATTAAATGAATGTCTAGAAACGATTTTGAACAAAGCGCAGGAGCCTCCAAAATCCAAAAAGGTTCAACATTCCAATGCTAAAAATGCGGTGCTGTTCGAGGCCATAAGTTTAATTATACACAATGATAGGTGGGTTTTTCACTGTTGTAAGTCCAAGTTGAAGTAATTATATTAATCCAGTGTGATTTCAGTGAACCCAATTTGTTGGTTAGAGCGTGTAATCAATTAGGGCAGTTCCTTTCTAATAGAGAAACCAATTTAAGATATCTAGCTCTAGAATCTATGTGTTTGTTAGCCAATTCTGAATTTTCGCACGAAGCTGTGAAAAAACATCAGGAAGTTGTTATTCTCTCGATGAAGGTGATTGAAAAATGTTTTCTGTATGGGTTTGACCAATTTCTATTTAACCGATTTTTTTGGTATTTTTAGATGGAAAAAGATGTATCAGTTAGACAACGCGCAGTAGATTTATTATATGCCATGTGCGATAAAACCAATTCTGAAGAAATCGTTCAAGAAATGTTGAACTATCTTGAAACGGCAGATTATTCGATCCGGGAAGAAATGGTACGTTGTAATGCGTTGAATTATTCATTTTTTCTTTTGTTTCGCTTTTCATCGGGTAGTTCATAAAATGTATGTATGTAATGTTTGTACAAACGTAGGTATTGAAAGTTGCTATATTAGCTGAAAAATATGCCACCGATTATTCATGGTACGTCGACGTAATATTGAATTTGATACGAATAGCCGGAGACTATGTTTCGGAAGAAGTTTGGTATAGGGTTATACAAATAGTAATTAACCGCGATGATGTACAAGGATATGCGGCTAAAACAGTATTTGAGGTATATAATTCGTGATTTACTCTATGCGTTTTTTGTCGTGGGTAATTTTTTTTTCACGAATCTTTTTCGCCATTTCAGGCATTACAAGCTCCAGCTTGTCATGAAAACATGGTCAAAGTGGGCGGATATATCTTGGGAGAGTTTGGTAATCTAATCGCTGGTGATCAGCGTTCAGCTCCAAGTGTTCAGTTCCAGTTATTGCATTCCAAAGTAAAAAAAAATTAAAAGTACAAATACTAACGAAACCTTCAGCTTGAGATGTTTTCTTATTTTTCTATATGTATGTGTTTAGTATCACCTATGTTCTCCGATGACCCGTGCTTTATTACTTTCGACCTACGTGAAATTCGTCAACTTGTTCCCCGAAATTAAAAACATGATCCAAAGCGTTTTTACGCAAGACAGTAACATTAGAAGCGCTGATGCTGAACTGCAACAACGTGCCTCTGAGTATTTGCAGTTATCCAATATTGTCACAACCGATGTCTTAGTAAGTGCAACTATATTTAGTGCATCAATGGTAAATAAAACTAGTTGTTTAGTCGATGTGTTTTTAATTTTATGGCATCTTTTTCAGGCCACCGTTTTAGAAGAAATGCCTGCATTCCCGGAGAGAGAGTCGTCTATTCTTGCTTTATTAAAAAGAAAAAAACCCGGTAGAGTTCCTGATACCGTTGAAGGGAAAGAAGATAAAAGTCCTGCACCTTCACCTATTAATTCTTCGCAAGTAGGAATTAATTCGTGTATTCATTTGAGTAGAATGTAATGGAATGGAACTCGATGTGTGAATATTTGATTTTAATTTATAGCACGTGAACAATAACAACACATCAGCTACCGATTTACTTGGGTTATCGACTCCACCGACATCTACAACTGCACCTTCGTCGAATGCTAACGTGTTAGTCGATGTTCTGAGTGATTTATATAATCCTTCTACGAATTCGGTCGGAGCGACGCAAAATACATACAATCCTAAAAAGTATGAACATTATTTTCAGTCTTTCAGTTTTTAACTGTCACGATACTTTACGATAAATCGTTATTGTTTCATTTAGATTTGTATGCAAAAACAATGGAGTTTTATTTGAAAACGAATTGATACAAATCGGTGTCAAATGCGAATTCAGGCAAAATCTTGGACGGTTGAGTTTATTCTATGGGAACAAAACGTCAATACCATTACAAGTAAATGATTTAATATAATATAGTATGTAGTAAATCAGAAGTGAATGTTTGCATTCCATAATTTTCATTGCAGAATTTTGGAGTGGTTGTCTCTAGTTTGCACGAATGGATAACAAAATTGAATGTGCAAATAAAGCCTGTAGATTCAGCTTTGGAAGCGGGAGCCCAAGTACAGCAGTTGTTGAATGTAGAATGCTTAGAAGATTATAATGGTTGGTTGTTGAAATGAAAATTATGCTCTTCTCTTCAATAGAAAAACTTATTTTTTTCCAACTTTTGTTTCAGATACACCCAATGTAGCCGTATCTTTTTTGTATAATAATACACCCCAAAAACTATTGGTTAAATTACCACTGACAATAAACAAATTCTTTGAACCAACTGAAATGAATGGTGAATCATTTTTTGCCAGATGGAAGAATTTAGGAAGGTTTGTATATGGAAAAATGTGTGTTTCAATCAACAGACGAGTGCAGATCGCGTATTTATTTTCAAACATGTACTTTTACAGCACGCACGATCCCCAAAAATCTCAGAAAATCTTTCGTGCTAGTCAACCTATGGATTCGGCTGCAGCTCGTACTAAACTTCTCGGCTTTGGCATGCAACTTCTTGACGGAATCGATCCAAACCCCGATAATTTTGTTTGTGCTGGTATCATCCATACAAAAACACAACAAATCGGTTGCTTATTGCGTTTAGAACCTAATAAGCAAGCTCAGGTCCGTACAAATATTATTCATACCAAATTTTTCTTCACCGTACAGAAAATGAATGTTATATGTATTTCTTTTAAACAATTTTTGTTTTCAGATGTATCGTTTAACGGTTAGATCAAGTAAAGAATCCGTCTCCGTAGAAATATGTGAGTTGCTGGTCGATCAATTTTAAAGTTTAATGGTATCGTAAAGTGGAGTCAAGACAAATAATAATTATTAAGGTACAGTTGTTAGTTCTGTTTTCTCCCAGAAACTGCAGAAAAAAATCGAGACAAAAACTGCTTGGTATCGATTTTTTCCGAGTGTACTGGGATACTGAAAATATTTTAAATTAATTGATTTTTTAATGACTTGGTTTAATGGTATTTTCTAGTTTTACTCATCGTAATCTCAAAGACTACTTTCGACAAGAACGGTCGTAATTACACATTTTTTATTTTACATTTAAAGAAAATTACGCGCTTTCTTAATTTATCTGTTAATTTATTGTACGAGTGTATTTTTGATACAGGCTATAGAACCAAACTTTTGCGTATTATTTATTCATATTATTTATTTATTTATCTATCTTTTCATGAAACGAATCTAATGAAAAATATTTTATGCATGTTTTATCGTCTCATAGATCACTGATCACATTAAGCCCAGCTTAATTCAATAGTGCTTTTTTTGTTTTTGTAATTATACTTAGTTGATATTCGTTATTCATGTTCGTATTTTAAGTGTTATGTTACTCATCTATTTTACTGTAATTTTAAGTATGTTGCAAATTTAAAAATGAATGGCGAAGGCTTATAAAATGGTGTACATACATACATACTTGGAAGTATACGTGGAATGTCGTCTTGTAGTACCTACATACACGCGTAATTGATTACTTTATTATACGTATTGGCTAGATGACTGTTTAATCGCACATTACGATATTGGAAATTGCTTTTTATATTCTATATATAAGATTTTTTGTACATTTATGGTCTGCTATTGGCTGATATACACTTCGTTTATGCTGTTTGTATTGTTTGTCTCATTTATCCATATTATGAGTATTGTCCCATCATCTCATCAAAATGATATAATTTTGATGTACGCCTTATAATTATTTCTATTTTTCAGTGTACAAAATAATATAATTATGATGCGATATAATTATAAACATAATACTTTTATATGTATTACATTGATATTTATCGTATTCGTTGTTTGCTTATTTTCTGTTTTGCTTGATTCCGCTAAACTTCTAGTTCTAGATGTTCTGTATCTGTATTCCTTAACCCAAACAAGAAAAAGCATAGATCGTTGTCTTTTGTACCATGTGTCTTTTAGGAAAAGTCAAATGAAAATGTATTTCGTTGAAGTATATATTATAAATTAATTTTCATTTAGTATAATAATGAAATTATAAGTTGGAAATAATAAAAAATTACTGTTGAACGTTCAATACTACTCATTTCATTAAAAATTAAACCCTCACCTCAGTACAAGGAGAAAATAGCGTTTTGCGACTAGCAGTGGTAACTTTATTTAAAAACATAGAGAAGGTTGCCTACATCGTACTTCACGTTCCTTATTTTGAGTGTGATCTTTCAACAAGAGAAATACTTCATTTTTCAATTCTTTTGGTGGTTCTTCTTTGCCAGTTAACCAATAATATAAATCCCAATCATTTGAAGGCTCGTTAATGAGTTTATCGTATTGATCTAATAATTCTGGACTAAATGAATGCAGGTACTTATTCGCAAATGTACTCAGTAGTAAATCATTTTCTAACATCCCACGTTTACGAGATTGATATAGTAATCTGCAACAAGAATATGCTGAAGTTGAAATATTATATTAACAACTGAGAAACCTTGAAATTTACCTAGCTTTACGTTGAGGTATGGACTCATTTTTCCTTTCAACTTTAGGAATTTCCAGCGGAATTGTTGAATCTGACGATACACCATTTTTGAGAACAAGACTAGAAGAAAAACCTCTTCTGGGTGGTATACTCCAACGGGAAAAACATATTTTGAGCATTACGAAGTAGTAGGATTTCTTGAATATTTTCGAAAGAATTCTAAATTAATTACGCGACACTTTGATCGAATAATTTTATAATATTTTCTGATTTTCAGGATTCTGGATTGAGAATTGATAATGGTGATAATGTTATCATTATAGGTATGTAGGAATGTAGGTAGAGTCTGCGATGCACGTGCACGGTGCACAGGTCCACGAAGCACGATGCACGAAGCACGAAAACACGACGAAAACTACTATTCCGTTCCCGTGAACTTCTGAAAAATCGTCGGCTGTGCGTGGCTGTGCTCACTACTCTGTGCAGATTGCGGCTGTGCTGCTTCTTTTTCACAAGGAGAATTCTGGATTAAAAAAGGTTTCTTTTAACTTGTTTTTCGCGCGAAAGAATCATTGTAATATCTAATTATGGTGAAATGATTACTGGCATATCGAATGTACAAATTTAATTGTTAGATTGATTTTTCATTTTGTCACTATGTCTTTTGCTATCGTCTTCGAACTATCGTGTTGTGTGTAAAAAAAATGTATTATATGAATTGAATTGGAACAGGTTTTTTCTGCTCCAGAATATACTTGGTATTCTTCTTCTGTTCAAAAAGTGAGTTGAAAATTTTTATATTTTAAAGTATAACGAATCTTTTGGAATCGTAGAGGGAACTAAAACGTTTCTCCTTGTTGCAGTAAAGTTTGAGCATGGTGACAGAAGGGGTCGACGACTGTTGCGTCCCAGCTTTCACGTCCCCTCAAGAGAGCTGCGGCGATTCTTCAGTAGAAACGAGCATGGTTTCATCGAAGACTAGCGAAGAGCAAACCCCAGTTCAATCTACTTGTGATCAAAAAGCGGTTCTTCCAACGCCAACCATTTCGGATAACTGCAATAATGGTGAAACCAGCACCGAGAGTAGCGGTACCAAAGTTTTATCTATTTCAGACGATGACTCTAATGATACGCCAGATACCAGCTCATCTCCGCTAAAAAATGAAGAAACCGTTCTGGACGATGATGATCTTTCATTATTACCTAAAGATATTGTCGATGAAGAAAAACGTTGCATGGTGAAAACCGAACAAGATATTTGTCAACTCGCTAAAAATTGCGTTGCTTTGGCTGATGGTGAAAAGGCAAAACGTTACAAGCAGTTGATGATCCTGCTGGGAAAAAGTAGTCAATACGCAACGTATATGTCGCAAAAATTGATCAAAGATCAGGAGTTGAGTAAGTCAGTCGAAACAGCGAATGAAAACGACAACTCTAAAGAGAACAAACCTAGCACGAGTAATACGCTCAAGAGAAAGTCATCGTCTCGTAAAAAAAATACTCCCAAAAAATTGAAGAACAAAGATTCTGAACCGATCGCAGTGGATTCCGATATTCCAAAAGGTTACTACAGAAATAAGATGGGATTCACAGTGTCTGAGAAACAACCGGCCTTGCTTTGTGGCGGTATAATGAGGGATTATCAATTGGACGGATTGGAATGGTTGGTTACGTTGTTTAAAAACGCTGTGAATGGAATTTTAGCCGATGAGATGGGTCTTGGTAAAACAATCCAGATAATTTCGTTCCTTTCTCATTTGAGAGAAAAGGGTATTTGCGGTCCACATCTAATAATTGCGCCATTAAGTACTTTACCAAACTGGCTCTCGGAATTCGCCGTATTTTCTCCCGATATTCCGGTGATGTTGTTCCACGGAAATGAAGAAAAAAGAATCGGACTCAAGAAGAAATTTGCTGATATATATAAAAGCAAAGATAACACCAAAATACCAGTTGTCCTGACCTCATACGAAGTGCCGCTGAGAGAAACGAAGTTTTTAAGCTCCATAAGTTGGAGCTGCTCGATTGTTGACGAAGGACACCGTTTGAAGAATTATAAATCGATTCTTGGTCAACAGTTGAGAAAATACAAGACTGAAAGTCGATTCATACTTACTGGTACGCCGTTACAAAATAACCTCACGGAGTTGTGGTCGCTGTTGAACTACCTTATTCCTGAAATTTTCGATGATTTACCGTTGTTCGAAAGTTTATTTGATTTCTCAGATTTGAGTGATTCCGAAAAGCACAATCAACTTATCGAAAAAGAAAAAGAAGAACAAATCATCTCCAAGATGCATAAGATCTTAGAACCTTTTCTACTACGACGAATGAAATGCGACGTCAATATCAATTTGCCTCGTAAAAAAGAAGTGTTGGTGTACGCTCCGTTGACATCCGCCCAGGAAGAACTTTATACAGCGACGATGGAGAGAACATGGAAAGCGAAGTATGAAAACAACGAACCAGATTTAATTATCGACGGTAAAAGAAAGCGGCAGTGCACCCAGAAACTTTTCGCCTATAACGATGCCTGGGATTACGATGAATTCGAAAACTTTCTACGCAGTCAAGAAGTCATTTCAGAGCATGTCATCGTTGAACCTGATGGCAAACAGTTCTACTACAATATCAAAATGAATAATCGAGTTATGCAACTAAGAAAAATTGTCAATCACCCTTACTTGGTGAAATGTCCAATCGTACCTGGCACCAGAGATATAATTATCGACGAAGAAATGATACCAAAAAGTGGTAAATTATTGGTTTTGGATGCTCTCTTACCCAAGTTAAAAGCCACTAATCACAAAGTTTTATTGTTTTCGACCTTTAAAATTATGCTCAATTTAATTGAAGATTACGTCATCATGCGAGGTTATAAATATGCTCGATTAGATGGAGATGTGAAAATTGAAGATCGTTTGGAGTCTATAAAACATTTCAACTCTGATCCAGAAACGTTTATTTTTCTAATATCCACTCGAGCGGGCGGTTTAGGAATTAATTTGACCGCAGCTGATACTGTTATTATATTCGATAGTGACTGGAATCCTCAGGTAGATTTACAAGCGCAAGATAGATGTCATCGAATTGGTCAAACCAGACCTGTTGTTGTGTATCGTCTGATCACTAAAGGTACAATTGATCAAAGAATCGTCGACTGCGCTACCGGTAAACGAAGATTGGAAAAATTGATCGTAAAAAAAGGTAATTTCAAACAGCAACGATCCAGTGAGTTGATCACTATCAGTGAATTGAAGGAACTTCTAAATTCTACTGATCATAAACAAATTGTATATCCGAACGGACTCGTTCTCAGTGATGAAGAAATCAACCGTTTATTAGATCGCAGTGATTTACACGACGAGTAATTTACCTATATTATCATATATTTTTTTTCTCCTCGTTCTAATTTTAAGTCATTGTGAACATTTTAAGTATTATTCGGTGAAAAAATAATTCTACTGTGATGCTGTTTTGAAACACTCATAACTTTTTATCTCTAAATATTGCCAAATTGTGTGATTTTATTTTATAAAGCGATTTACGTATGTACGTATTTGTTGTCTTTAAAATTTTTTCGTAGTGTTGTGAGTGAGTGATAGAAGTGTACATTATACATGCACGTGCAGATTTCTGAAATTCTCTAAATAGTTTTGATTATGGAATGAATAGCTAATAGGTACTAGTTTTTGCGGTCAGTTGTTGAAAAAACTGAGCATCTCATTTCACCAGTCGTGTTTTATAACGGGTAAATTTGGTTATTTCGCGCCACTTGTTGAAACGGATCGAATTGACGTCAATGAGACAGAATTTAAATTTGTTGGTCGCAATTTCCGCTTTCATTTCCCATCTCCAAGATGACTTCACAAAATTCATTAAAATTTCGAAGGAAGTAGAGCTGACTTGAAAATCTTAATTTTTTGTTTTGATACCCACGTTCAATGTAATTTCTTTGTTACTTGAAACCTTTGAGCGCGTGATATAGCATAAAAGGTCGGTTAAATCGATTCGGCCAATGGAAGTAGGTATTTGTCAGACATGCACTGGAATAAGACGTGGGCAGTTCTGGACCTACGTACCGATGCGACGACGTTTGTCAATACGACAGTTTATTGAATTGATTTAATATTTGTTAAACGATCAAAGTTGGTTGGTCAAAATATTGGGACGCGGGGACGTGGGCCCAACTTGAGTTGTAGCTATTATCAATGAAACGTAGTAATTCCTTGTGTACTCTTGTACCGTAACCTCCGTTTAAAACCTGTTTCGCAACGTCGATCACGTAAATTATTAGAACTGGTCTTATCACCATTGTAAGATGAATAATTATATTTTTCAAAACGTTCGGTGCGATTGTATATTGAAATATTCTTCGTGCAAGAATAACAAGTGCTAGACATTGTAACCATGTTCGTAAAAGTACTTTTGTTTTCAATTTTCATGAGTTTTGCGTTTTTTGTGGACTGCGAATTAAATGTTCAGTATAAAGTTGAAAGTTCGTATAATGATACTGAACAGGGTATACCTATACCTGAAGTGATAGAACAAGGTGATAATAATAATTTTGAAGATACTGCGACGACTGTTGCGGATAGTGGTTTAACGACTCCGGCACCTGCAGTAACTGAAGCTATTACTCCTAATATTACCACAAAACCGACATGGATTCAAAGAATACCGAAAAGGAAACCGAAAGAAAACGGTACGACAACATGATTTTTATAATTTATTCGTCAGTCTTTTACATTTACCTTCTTACATAAAGTTATCATTGTACATTACGTATTAATAATTATGCGACAAAAAAAATTACGGTTAAAACTTGAAATATTAATCTAGGAAATCAATAATTAAAAAAAAAAAATTACCTTTCAATAAACGTTTTTATATCTCCTAGTTCGGTACATGTTAGTGATTTCTTTTTTCAGCGGTAGATAGGTTCAATTTCAGTTGATTTTTTTTTTCTTACGCGTGAGTTCGAGGATTAAGTTTATCCTTAATATCATGTTCACGATGAGCGTGTTTACGAGGTGGTGGCAGTGTCGTTGTCTTTCTCTCTTTTTTTGCTTCAATTTTCGCTTGATATTCCAAGTACTGCAATAAGTTGAAAAGTTAGTATTTGGTTCGCAGATTATCTAATAATAAGTACAGGCATTCATATAATACATATAATGACGTACCAATTTCCAAGTACATTTTGAAACTTCGTACCACTTATCGCACTTATCCACTGTTGCAGCACCTGAAGGAAATATGAGTTATAAATTACCTAAATTCATACTGAATTTATTCAAATTTGTTTTAGCGTTTATAATAAAATTATGAAGCGTTCATTTGAAAATTGCAGCTAGATAATATAGATAGGTCTAGGTAACTATATAGTTATCAGGCTTACGTTCTTTGCCACACTTTTTGATCAAAATCTTCACTGCACTATGGCTAAGCGAAGGATATTTAGTTTTAATCATGTCTTTCACTTGGATGGAATTTATTACACCCTTTTCATCAGTCTAAAACAAAAGTACATCACATGAGTAGGTATATGTGCCCCACTTGCATTAGTGTCTATGTGAATTATAGTCTAGGTAAATCCGCATAAAATTCGATTCACTTACCACTCCAATTTTTTGAGGCACGCAGTAGAACAAACACTGCAACAGCAATAAGTTACGGATTGTATTAACTATTTATTCTTATTTTGAAACATACATTTTCTTTAAATTTCAATCGAGTAACTTACTTTCATATTATGATCATTTTCGTCTGGAATGGCAGCGTGTTGAACAAAATACGAGGTATCTAACAAAAAAATTGCCACCTATTTTAGCCATCCTACACTTATCTACAATTCTACATCTACTATAATAAATGTTGCGGATAAAAATGAATAGGTAAGTACCTAATGCATTTCATTTTTTTTTTTTAAATTATATTTATTTTCTTAATTTCAAATTTTTAATTTTGAAATTATGCGTAATTTATCTCTTTTGTTTGGTGGCTCATAAATAATAAAATTTATCTTGATAATGAAAGGAATCAAGGTTAGAAAGAACGTTTTTTCTGGTTTAGCTTGATGTAACCTTTGTGATTGTACCAACAAAATAAACGGACGTTCGCTTTTAAATATAAATTCATTGATTCATTTCAAGTAATTGTTTACCTACTCAAACATATATACCTCAACTTATTCGAGGATAAAATTTACGGGGAAGATTACTTGAATGGATTTTGATCCATTAGGTACATTACATACCTATTATAATTTTCCTGACATTTTTTTTTTTTTTCTCAATCAAGTCTCGTCACGTTGATAATCAGGTTTAGTTAATTTTAATTTATATTCATAATAATTTTCAATAGGAATGGTTAATAAGCTGGGATAAGTATTGATAACACTGTGGGTAGACAGTATAGATATTTAGCTACATGTACCTACTTAACCTACTAAAAATGGCATTTTCGATCATTGATTTTTGTACCTATTTAACTGTCATAAGGAATAGCTAAACTAAAATAAAAAACTACGTAGATATAAAACATACCTAAATGAGTCTGATATTCTTGAGAGCATAATTGTAGAGCTTCGTGTTCTTGTTCCGTGTAGAAGGATATATTCATTCCATTCACTATAAAAATGTTTACAACAAAAACAACGCCCACGATAATTTTCATTTTTAAATTTTTGAACGACGGGTCTTCGTTAACTCGGTAAATGTTGATAAAAAGGTTCGTTACAACAAATCTTTTACAACTGATCATTTGAAGATTACATTTTCTAATTTATATAAAAATCGTTAGTGGGTACAATGACTTTTTAGAATTGAATAGAGAACGTGTAAAAGAGTTGTGGTCAATGTTTTTTTAAAAAGAGGATTCCTTTTTCTATCATTCGGTTGAATAACATCGTTAGTAAAATGTTACCTACTTCGATTCCAAGTATTATCAGGTAGTCTATGTTGGTAGGTAACACTGAATGAGAATGCCGGATAACACAGGTTCTCGGGTTTTTCAAGTTCAAAAACCTAACCTTTTATTTTTTTTTGGTCTTTACCGTCTTACCTGAAAAACACTAATGGTGGAATGTGGTTGACGTACCGAACAAATGTATGAGTAATGAATGAGGTGATGCACCATTCGTTTTATTATGTACTTATTCAAATGATCTCGAATCAAACGACAAAATCTCATCATCGAAGACGTTGGTAGTTGGTACCTACTTATAATTATGATTTATAATAAGTATTTGATTAGTTTGATGCGTACTCACTACTTCCCTACCTACAGAATATGAATAACGATTAGTTACGAATATCATTTAGCTACCTACCTGACGTACGTGTAACCCGGTATATGTTGATTGTTGAATGTATCCGCTGCTTACGTGTATGTGTATGTGTATGTGTAGGTAATAGGTAGGTAGCACACATTGAAAACGTTGAAACAAAATAAAGGCAGGAAGATAGATAGAGGTAATGGGGTAAGTGTAGGTATTTCTGTTTTGGACTTACCTACATGCAAAAATTCTAATATGTACCTAAACCTATTCATTTGACTTTTTGAAGCTTTAAATTGGAGAAATCAAACTTATGAGCCAGGCCAGGCGTATGTTAGATACTGGAAACATCGTTTTCACTCAATTGGTAAACATTTAACATCATTCTTAATTTCCGCCTAACGGACCTAATGTCTAATCATTTATTACTAGCCACATCTTGTATGAAATTCGCTTTATAAATATTCATGCGAGTTTGTGTATGTACAAAACAAACCTCTTTGTTATACTTATATTGTTTATACGTGCAATTCTCCACCAAAAAGTCGCCTAGACTCTTTAAAAAAAAAAATGATTAGCTGAATAAAAAATAATTATAAGCTGGGTAAGTAAGTATTTTGTGCAAGGAAGACCCAGGGTACGATATGGTTGGGTCCTTGTTGTCTCATTGACCTACTTACATGAACAAAATGTTGATCAAGGTCAAATCATCGAGACACTGCTAAAAAAATTATGTAGGTATAGGTAACTAAGCAAATTAATAACGTTTGTTTTCAACCAACTAAAGTAGGTATTAACTGAATTATGTAATCTGAAACAATTTTCCTATTAAGTAATTGACATTATACTTACTTAATATGTACTTGCCTACTTACGTATATAGTGTATGTATATTAAATTAAGTCATTATCATTGGATGAGAAAAATCTCGGTTTTTTTCTTATTATCTACGTTACGCATTGTGTTGTTCTGCGTTGAATTCCCCCTGCTTTAAATTTAATTTCACGATATCGTAGGAACAAATCACTCCATGACATTAGATTTAGTTATCTTTATGCACAATTAAAAGCGTATTGCCTATCTGTAATCTGAAAAGAATACTTGATACTTGAAATATTTCAAGTTTCTAGTCAAGGTGAGAATCCGACTAAAAAGTGGTCGGCTCGAGATCCTGCGCGTAAACACCTCGAGAATTAAAATGTTATTTTATTATGCGAAATTATATACGAGTATAATGGTGCTGCGTCCTCACCAATGTACGCAATTAAGTACTTGCCGAAGTTTTAAAATTTTTTATTGAGTTAATTATTAACTATTTTAATGAAAAAAAAAAAAAAAAAAATGATAGGTACGGTTCGACAGGGGTATTCGTATCCTTCCCCTGGTAAATCGAAGGAGAACGAGGGAGTGATTAAAACAGCATCTTTCCCGAAACGATTACTTGCTTGTATTTAAAATTTATGGTGTTTATCATGATTCATGAATGATCCCAACGATCTAACATCAAGTTGAAAAGGTGTAGAAATACTTAATTGGTAATCTGACAGAAAGGGGAAGATAGCTTTGACCTGCGACGGAAAACCCCTAACTGACTATGAGCCAGTTGTGAGAAGCGGAGAACCGACGGGAAACCCTGACTGGCAAGTGCTACTAGCACCTACCTGCACCTACAGACTACTGCGGTTTCCATTAATTTCGCACAATGCACGTAAGTATACGTAGGTATTAGGTGCCTACGTACGTAGTATGCCTACTCGTAATACAGCACAAATCAAATGTTTCCAACAAAGTCAGCAGCTTTTTATTTCATTTTCAAAAACTTATTTGGAAAATTCATATTCAAGTACAACTTTTTAGATAACAATTCGAACGTTTATAGGAGGTAGGTTTAAATACGTTAAATACATAGGTACGTACATAAATATACAGACAATATAATATTTCAGCGCAATTAACCATTCATATTTCAAGTAAGTAAGTAAGTAAATAAGTAAGTATGTATGTATGTTATGTACAAATGTAGGTAGGTATACAATTATACATGCATAGATACCTACCTTAGTATATCAATAACGTTCATTCGGTACATGCACAAGTTTTAGTTGATGATGAAAGGTGAAATGTTGCGAATTACTCAATGAATGAGAAGCTGCTGCATATACAACACGGTTTTATTTATAATTATTCATATTTCATGCGTTGCATCATTAAATTTTCTTTTCTATCACTATCCAGATCAGCTGTATCTTCATCTATTTCATTTTGGTTCAATTTTAAAAACAATTCGTTATCATTCAGTTCTACAACGGACATAAGTTATGGGTACAATATCATTTAAAGAGCATGCGTAAGACCTACTTACGATATATATACGTATAAGTAGGCACATTGTGCGGAAACGTTTATTAAAATTTTGCTTTTTTGCTTGGGTAATAGGTATCTTTTATTAAAACTGAGCTGATTCACTGACCTTCAAAATCTGGATTTATGTGCTGAACATTTTTTGTAAAGCCAGAGTTAAGACCAGCCAATAGAATTTCTAGTGGTAACTTTGGCTCGTTTGTTTTTCCCGATCGTCCAACTCTTGGAAATGGAATCAATCCTTCTCTTCGTTTGATTTGTTCTGAATGAAAAGGCAAATATTACCTATTTCGCAATATACGTATAAGAAACGTGTAACTATCGTTAATGCATGAAATGACATAACTAGTTAATTCATACTTAAACGGCAAAACAGTTAAAGCATGAAAAAAGTCTACAGTTTACCCAGATAATGTATGAAATACCTAGTTATTTCATGAATTAACGAGGCATGATTAGTTTAATTAGTTAAATCATGAAAGAGACTGTCATTATTGATTTTATTACAAAATTACATAAAGTAAAAACCAAACACTTCATTTATTAGAACAGCCGTTGCTTCCATAGCATTTTTGAGTTATAGTCTGTACAATTTAACGTGATCCCTGAAAAAATTGCAGTACTGCCGAATGGCATATATCCAAACCCCAGTATGCTAGAGCACCATCGTCGACTAAATACGGGCAATTTCGTTCACGCTTCCCATGGACGCACTACCCACCCCTTATCAGCTTCTAATAATAATAAAGAATTTTTTATAACACTCAAAGTTAAATTTAATGAATTTTATTAGAAAATTGTCTGCCAAATAGAACTCCTAGACCTCCACACGCATTTATTTCATCATTTTCATATAAATGCTGCATTTCTCTCATCGTGATGCCTTTAAAGTCTGCAGAATGCAGAATGGAAATTTTGCTAACACAATATTTACTAATTCAGATTCAAAATAGCATGACCAGGAAATTAAAATATTTGAATGGTAATGGTG
>FIZT01055323.1:0-13826 GCA_900065295.1 Paracoccus marginatus
TTTTTTTTTTTTTTTTTTTTTTTTTTTTTTTTTTTTTTTGTAAAAATTCGATAACAAAAATACTTTATGTATTTTTCAGTTTTTTTTAGAAAAGTTTTCTCAATTTTTCAAAAAAAAATTTGTTCATTTTTCGAGGGAAAATTACATATAATGCTCTGATTGAAGTTTTTTCTTTGCTATAAATGAGACTAATTTTTGAAATTTTTTTACTTTTCAATTTTTGAAAGAGTTTTTCAATTTATTGAGAAAGATATTTTTATGAACAGCTGTTTTTTTTTGTTTTTGTTTTTTTCAAAAAAATTATCACTTTTGGAGAAAACATCTTAAGTACTTTTCTGGATTGATTTTTTGTTTTTATTTTTGAAATTTTTTTTGAATTTTTCGAAAGATTTCAAAAAATTTTTATAAATATTTTTGTTATTATTAAATTTTTTTTTTTGAAAAAATGATTGATTTTAGAATCCCTGTATTAGTTTTAAGTTCAATGAGAAAAATTTTTCATCATTTTGTCGTAAAATTTTTTCAATTTCGAGAACAATTTTTAATTTTTTTGAATGAAATTTTTCAATTTTTTGAGAAAATTTTCAAAAAATCCTCAATTTTTTCATGATTTTTTTTTCAAGAATTTGAATTGTTATGAGAGAAATTTTTTCTCTTTTTTGAAGAGATATTTTCAATTTTTCAAGAAAAATCATGGGATGAGAAAAATTTGCCATCGTTTTTTCGTAAAATTTTTTCAATTTCGAGAACGATTTTCAATTTTTTTGAATGAAATTTTTCAATTTTTTGAGAAAATTTTCAAAAAATTCTCAATTTTTTCATTATTTTTTTTTTCAAGAATTTGAATTGTTATGAGAGAATTTTTTTCTCTTTTTTGAAGAGATATTTTCAGTTTTTCAAGAAAAATCATAAGTTTCAAAAAAAATTATTCATTTTTTGAGAGAAATTTTTTGTTTTAGGACAAATTTTTACTTTTCTGCTTTTTGAGAAAATATATAAACTTTTGAGAAAAATGTTGATGTTTTGGAAACACCATGAGTGGTTGGTATGAAATTGAATTTTTTCAATTTTTCGAAGAAGCTCGATCATTTTCACTTCAGACAAATTCGTGATTTTTTTTTTGAAAGAAACACTTCCATTTTTTCAGAAAATTTCCAAAATATTTCCAAGATTTTTTTAAAAGATAAACTTCAATTTTTCATACTTACGTTAGAAATTTCAATTTAAAAAAATTGGGGTTATTTTTTGAGAAAATTTTTTTATTTTTTTCAAGTTTAATTTTTTTTTTTGCAATTTTTTTTTAATTTTTTGAAAGAAAAGTTCATCGATTTTCAAGTCAAATTTTGTATTCTTCGAGAGAAGCTATCTTTTTCAAAAAAACTTATCTATTTTTTGAGATTTTTTCGATCTCTTTTGGAAATAATTTTTATTATTTTATGGGGTATAATTTTAGAAAAGTTTTGAATTGTTTAAAGAATAATTTTCTAATTTTTCAAGAGAGAATTTCTAATGTATTTTCGTTTTTTAAATTTTTGATAGAAATTTTTATCAAATTTTTTCAGAGAGAATTTTCAATAATTCTTTTTGATACACATCGTCTGTATTGCTTGGTTATTTTTCAAAATTTTTCATCCATTTGATTGTTTTTCAGCATCCAGTTCAGACGACGAAAGCGTCGGCGACCACAGTACGCCGGAACGTGATCGGATGCGAGCCATTTCTCATACGCCATCACAGTCAGATACCAGCAGTACCGGCTCGTCGAGGGATAACCATCGGCAACAGAGCCAAAGGCAACAAATGAGGTACGTAAGACGATCGCTGCTGCTATTGAAGAACGTTGACCATTTTTTGTACGAAAATTTCCTCTTCGTACACAGGTTACCAAATGGCGGCCCGAATCGAACAGGTTGGCCGAGCGACGACCAGCCGCCACCGCCACGAATACAAGAACGCCTCATCAAAGACGAAGATTTACCATTACCACTGCCACCTAGAAATGTAATTAAACACGACGTTACTGACGCACCTAACGACGTATCTACGACGAATTCCAGACCACGTAAGTGACCGTTATGACTTATAAATGAGCATCGAGCAATTCAGGGATGTCGACTGACTGCTGTATGGGCATTTTGTCCTCCGTCGCATCGTAGTGTGTAGCGTATACTTGAACTTATAGTACCGCTTAGAGCTTTCGTGACGTTCGCCCATTCTCACCCGCGACTAATTTGAATTTTGCAGCAATGCAACCGCCTGATGTTACTCACAATACGTATTCTATATTACCTAGAAGAACTGCACCGGCCGATCGTGTTAATCGTTTTAGTCAATCGAGATGCTCGTCCGACGATGGTACGAATCGTACAGCTTTTTTCATAGTCTCGCAACGTTGTGGCGTATTTTTGAGAAATGAACCTTCAATTGGAATTTTCGCATTAATCGTGTACCTTTTGTGTTGTGTCAGGTACCGGTACAGGCAGATGGAAGGTATCGGCTAAAATTCAACAACTGCTGAATACGCTGAAGCGTCCGAAACGACGTCCGTTACCGGAATTCTACGAAGACGACGATATCGAGCTGGAGATCGCAGCTAATCCGAAAGATCCGCATGCTCCGCATCCGGAAGGCGGTACCATGACTCCGGCTGTAGGAGAACCGCTCATTGTAAGTGGAGGAAAAGTTGACGAAATCAGTCTAAAATAGGGGATTTGAGTCGAAATTTGACGAATAAAAAATTCTTCCTCTTTCTAGGTACCTTCTGGATTACCTCGTAACTTGGAAGCGGCTATACAAAGATACGGTTCTGCGACTTTCAAAGCCCCCGTCGGCACGGTGCTCGATCCAAATGGCAAGCTGAGCTTCACTCTAACATATGGTAAACCTCGCTAAAAAAATATCGAAATATCGGTAGCTTTTCTATCTTCCAGATTAACCGCTTTGTGTTTTTCTTCGCAGGTAAATTGCTCAGTAGATCTCATAAAGTAGCTTATATGTTGCTCAACAAATCGTACGGCGGCAAAGGAGGCGAATCGTGTCTGAAAAGTGGCGATCGAGTTGCTCTAGTCTATCCGAATAGTGATCCGATCAACTTTTTGTGCGCCTTTTACGGTTGCATGTTCGCTGGAATTGTACCCGTTCCTATTGAAGTACCGTTGACCCGAAGAGTAAGTCGTGTATCGAACTCGAAGGTTATACCACGATCAGGCTCTCGACTAATCTGAGATTATTGTCCGGCTGTAGGATGCGGGATCCCAGCAAATAGGCTTTTTACTCGGTAGCTGCAGCGTATCGGTTGCGTTGACCAGCGAAGCCTGCTTGAAAGGATTACCCAAGACTACTGCTGGCGAGGTGATCTCGTTCAAAGGATGGCCCAAGTTACACTGGGTCGTCACCGAGCACCTGCCTAGACCTCCCAAAGACTGGTCGCCGATGCCCAAGCTGACTGACGATACTCCGGCGTACATCGAGGTGAGTTATCTTGAAAATCCACGACCGGCGCAAGGTGTCGCAGATTCTAATCCGATGGCTTATTCGCTTCGCAGTATTCGACGGATAAAGACGGCTCAGTGATGGGTGTGACGATAACGCGAACGTCGATACTGACCCAGTGCCGGGCCATAACGCAGGCCTGCAACTACACCGAAGGCGAGAACATGGTCTGCGTTTTGGATTTCAAAAGAGAGACCGGCATGTGGCACAGCATCCTAGCGAGCGTACTGAACGGAATGCACGTTATATTTATACCGTACGCTTTGATGAAAGTGAACCCGGCCTCGTGGATGCAGATGATTACCAAGCATAAAGGTGAGTGTGTTGGCCGATTGGATGTGGCATGCGTGAAGAAACGTTCGACTCTCTCGGACTGGCGAGTAATTTCGAATGCGTGCCCGTTTCGCAGCTACCGTCGCCGTAGTCAAGTCACGCGATCTGCATTGGGGATTGTTGGCCACCAAAGATCATAAAGATATTACGCTGTCGTCGTTGCGATTGCTGTTGATCGGCGATGGAGCCAATCCGTGGTCGTTGTCGTCTTGTGATCAGTTTTTAAGCGTGTTCCAGCCCAAAGGTCTACGACCGGATGCCGTATGCCCGTGCGCCTCGTCCAGCGAATGCTTGACCGTGTCCATTCGCAGGTGAGTCGATAGAGTATTCTATTGGGTAGGGGCGGAGCGGTTTTTTCAGCTCGAATTTTGTTCAATTTTTTCAGCACGAATTTTGCTCAGGTTTTCAGTTTGAAGTTTTTTTGATGTTTGGAGCAATTTTTCTCAATTTTCTCAGCTTAAATTTCGTTTCATCTTTGGAGCAAAAATTTTGTTCAATTTTTTGAGCAACCCCCTCCTCCAACCATTTTTCGCCAAAACTTCGTTCAATTTCTAGAGCAAAAATTTCATTCAATTTTTAGAGATGAAATTTTCTAGGAATTTTTTTATGAAAAAATTTTGCTCAATTTTTGATCGAAATCCTCTTCCATTTTTCAATACAAATTTCACTGATTATAGCTCAAATTCTATCAACGATTTTCAACAAAAAAAAATGATACTCAAATTTTCTTTAAATTATCGGTCATTAATTTTTCGGTTTTCTGAGCTCAAGTTTCGTTCCACATCTCCAGCAAAAATTTTAGTCAATTTTTCCAGCACAAATTTGGTTAATTTTTTTTAATAGTTTTTTTGAACATTTTCTTTTCAGTTTTCTGAGCTCAAATTTCCTTTTGATTTCTTGAGCAAAAATTTTATGCAATTTTTCTGGACAGAGTTTTCCAGCAATTTTTTTAAGGAAAAATTTTATCAAATTTTTGATCGAAATCCTCTTTCATTTCTCAACAAAAATTTCACTCATTTTTTACAGCTCAGATTTTGTCAACAGTTTTCAACGAAAAAGAATTATTGTATGTTTATGCGAAAATTTCTTTCAATTTTTTGGGCATTCATTTCTCAGTTTTCTGAGCTCAAGTTTCGTTCCATTCCTCGAGCAAAATTTTTGTCAATTTTTTGAGTGCAAATTTTGAAACATTTTTTGAGAAGGAAATTTTGTTCAATTTTCGATCAAAAATCCTCGTTGAATTTCTAGATAGAAGTTTGTTCATTTTTTTATAGCTCAAATCTTGTTGACATTTTTCAAGGAAAGAATTTGTTCAATTTTTGAGCTCAAATTTCGTTCGATTAGCCAAGCAAAATTTTTTTCAGTTTTTCAAGCACGAATTTTGTTAATTTTTTTAAACAATTTCTTGAACATTTCTTATTTTAGTTTTCTGAGCTCAAATTTTGTTTTGATTCCTAGAACAAAAATTTTATTCAGTTTTTTGAGACTCATTAATTTTTTAGATTTTTTTTTGAAAATGAAATTTTTCTCAATTTACGATCGGAAATCTTTTTGAATTTTCAAGAAATCAAGGATAAATTTTGTTTGATTTTTTTCATGCCAAATTTTGTTGACTTTTTCAAGAAAAAAAATTTGTTCAAATTTTGAGAAAAAATTTTGGTTAATTTATTAAGCAAAAATTCAAAATTGTTTTGAACAATTTTTCGAGATTTTTTCCCCCAGTTTTCTGAAGTCAAATTTCATTCGCTGCCTTGAGCAAGGAATTAGCTCAATTTTTAAATTTTCTAGGAAATATTCAAGGAAAAATTTGGCTCAATTTTTGATCAAAAATCCGTTTTAATTTTTGCACAAATGTTGTTAATTTTTTTGCAGTTCTGTTTAAAAATTTTGTTCACAACTTTCAATACGAATTTTAAAAAAATGAGCAATTTTTGAGCACTTTTTCAGTTATCGGAGCTCAAATTTTGTTCAATTTCTTGAGGCAAAAATTTTAAAAAAATTTTGAGCACAAATTTTCTAGAAAATATTTTGATTTAGGATTTTGCTCAATTTTTGGTAAAAAATCCTGCCATTATTTGCTTACAGCTCCAATTTTGTTAGCATTTTTCAAGGATCAAATTTGTAATTTTTCATGCAAAATTGAAAAAAAATTGAGCATAAAATTTTGTGTCGTCCATTTTAGATTTTTTTCCAGCACTTTTTTCGCGAAAAGTTTTGCTTTTTTTTCAGCACAAATTTTCTTCAATTTTCTGACTGAGCAGAAATAGAATCGAAATTTATTGATCCAAAATTTTGTTTTATTTGTTGAACAAAAATTTTTTTTCATTTGTTGAACGAAAATTTTGCTGACAATTTTCAGGTAGAAATTTTATTAGCATTTTTTGAGAAAAAATTTTGTTTAATTTCTTGAGCACAAATTTTGTTAAAGTTTTTTGAAAGCAAAAATTCTGTTGAAATTTTTTATACGGGCCAATTTCTTTAAAGCGCAAATTTTGTTTATTTTTTTAAGAACAGATTTTGTTGAAATTCATCGCGCAAATTTTTACCCAATTAATGTTTGATTTTCAATCTTAGACCTGGCAGAGCCGGAGTAAACGCGACCGGAAGAGGAGTACTTTCGATGTCTGGACTGAGCTACGGAGTAGTACGAGTCGATCAGGAGAACTCGTTGACTTCATTGACGTTACAAGACTGCGGTCAAGTGATGCCTGGTTGTAAGTATCCCAGCTTTGAAAAAATTTCTCGAATCGTGAACCTACCCCCGTAAGCTTACCTTACTATCATTTTTCGCATTCGTGTTTCAGGTGTAATGGTTGTCGTGAAACTGGAAGGACCAACTTACCTATGTAAGACGGACGAAGTAGGAGAGATTTGCATTAGTTCAGGCGGAACTGCTAGTCAATACTGGGGCTTGCCCGGATTTAGTAATACTACGTTCAAAGTGACGCCCTTGTTGGCCGATGGAAAACCGTTGAGCGATACAGAATTCACGAGATCCGGCTTGCTAGGATTTTTAGGACCGGTACGTACGCATTCGGAGGCTTGCTCGATGCTCGTATGACGAATGCGATTTTTGATGCGAATTTTTCTCAATCGCAGGGTGGTCTAGTGTTTGTTTGCGGTTCGCGAGACGGTTTGATGACGGTGACCGGACGTAAGCACAACGCCGACGACATTATCGCGACCGTATTGGCTGTGGAACCTATGAAATTCATATACAGAGGTCGCATCGCCGTATTTAGCACTCGCGTGCTGCGCGACGAACGTATCTGCGTGATTGCCGAGCAAAGGCCCGAGTGTAGCGAAGAAGAGGTGAGTACAAAATGTGGTTCGAATTTTGGAAACAATTTCACCGTGAATTTAATCAACGATTCGTTGTTTTCGCAGAGTTTCCAATGGATGTCCAGAGTCCTACAGGCGGTCGATTCGATACATCAAGTAGGACTGTACTGTTTGGCCCTGGTACCGCCGAATTATCTGCCTAAGACGCCCCTCGGAGGCATACACCTGTCCGAGTGCAAGCGTAGATTCCTCGAAGGCAATCTGCATCCGGCTAACGTGCTGCTATGTCCTCATACGTGTGTTACGAACTTACCGAAACCGCGCGAAATACATTCGGGTATGTATATTGCACGTGATTATGTACCTATTATTATAACGAAGCCGTCTGTGTTATGTTTCTCTAATGCTACGTTTGCGGTGCTAGCTAATCCTTTCCTGCTTAATTGTGTATTAGCCGTTAAATCTGTTCCAGATGTGGGGCCCGCTTCGGTAATGGTTGGCAACATCGTGCAAGGAAATAGACTAGCGTCCGCTCAAGGCAGGGATGTCAGATTGGCTGACGACGAAGCCGATACGCCCAAGAAGGTGAGTACCTGAGAGCGGAATCTGCGCGAACGAGAGTCTTTTTCGTTCTCGGATCGGAACTGAAATCGAATCGAAGGATCGCCCCTACCCTCTTATCAGGGATCTTTGAACTGCTGGACGAATTGGGACTTCCAGATTGACTCAGAAATGGCCGACGTTCTCTTCGTTTTCGCCAATTTCGATTCCCATCCGAGTCGAAAATATGCTCAGAATGCGTCACAAAGTCGACCACGTATCACTTATCTAACCGACCCCTTCACTTATGTTTCAGTTTATCGCCGAGATACTAAAATGGAGAGCTCAGAGCACCGCCGATCACGTCATATTCACGCTGCTGAACGCGAAAGGCGCCGCCACATCTACTCTGACGTGCTCGCAACTGCACAAGAAAGCGGAAAGGATCGGCTCGTTGTTACAAGAGCGAGCCAAGGTGAACACCGGTGACCACGTAGCGTTGATATTTCCACCCGGCATCGATCTGATCTGCGCTTTTTACGGCTGTCTGTATGTTGGTAAGTGTAACACGACCAGGAGACTTGGACCAGCCCTTCGATCAGGCCACATATTGACGAGAAATGTTTTGTGCTTTTTCGCAGGAGCTGTACCCGTAACCATTCGACCGCCTCATCCGCAAAATTTACAAACCACGTTACCAACGGTCCGCATGATTGTGGACGTCAGCAAATCTGTTCTAGTCTTATCTAACCAAAACGTCATTAAATTGCTCAAATCGAAGGTACGTTGCCGGCCAAGTTTCGAGAAACGGGCCCTATTTCGGTAGCTAATCGGTATTGGTTTTCATTTCGCAGGAGGCAAGCGGTGTTGTAGATATTAAATCGTGGCCTATTACCTTGGATACCGACGATATGCCCAAGAAGAAACTTTCATCTCTGTATAGGGCTCCGACAGCCGAGATGTTGGCGTATTTAGACTTCAGGTATGTGTTTGTGGCTCAGACTTTGGACCAAAGTGTACGATGTGATGTTTTGATTTCATTTTTCTGTATGTGTAGCGTATCAACGACCGGTATGTTGGCCGGTATCAAAATGTCGCATGCGGCTCTCACTTCGCTGTGTAAATCGATGAAGTTGGCTTGCGAATTGTATCCGTCACGTCATATTGCCCTGTGCTTGGACCCGTACTGCGGATTAGGCTTCGCCTTGTGGTGCTTGAGCAGGTAAATGAGAAATATTCGAACGTATCATTGAAGATAGGCCCTTATCGAAACGACCAAAAGCTGGCCTTGAGTCCTATGGTACCGTTTTGCTCAAATTGAGCGTATATTTGGGGCCTGTAGGGGAGGAGAAGGGGGTTCTGAGAAGATATATCGAAAAAATGACCAGAAATTTGAACTCAGCAGTATCGAAAACATTACAAACGATATGCCACATCACTTTTTTAAAATTTAGGTCAAAATTGTGGACCCTAAGCCCCCTAGGGGTGGCTATATCCCGTTTTAAAAATTTATTGGTTCAAAACAACGTGAAATGGACTACTTATTGCGATGAATTTTCAAAATAAGCAGTTTGGCGAAAATCACAATTGTATGTATGAAAATTGTGGGTCTCCCCTCCCTTCTCCCCGCCCCTTGAGAGGGGGTGGTGGTGGTGGAAATGATGGCGATTCCTTCACTGCAATAGTGAGAAGAACTCGTGAAAAAAAATATCAAAAACCCCCAGATCGGGTCTTGAAATTTGAAAAAAATCGAGAATCAGTGTTGCCATTTAATAAATGCTAAAAATATCAATTTTCAACATTCGAATAAAAATGTAAAAATGCGAAATCGTCGAACTGGACTTTTGATAATTTATTTCTCGCATTCTTCCAGCGTATATTCTGGTCATCATTCGATCCTCATTCCACCTTCGGAAGTCGAAGTGAACCCAGCTCTGTGGTTATCGGCAGTCAGTCAGTACCGAGTCCGAGATACCTTCTGCTCGTACGGTAAGCCCACCTTCGTGCACCATACCGATCACACATTATCGGTACGTTCGTCGTCTTATTAATATCTATTTTTCGCCATATTCGCAGGTGTCATGGAGTTATGCACCAAAGGTCTCGGCTCATCTGTGAACCAGCTGAAACAACGCGGCGTTAGTTTGAGCTGCGTGCGAACGTGCGTCGTCGTGGCCGAAGAACGACCTCGTATAACGCTGACGACCAGTTTCTCGAAGCTATTCTCGGCGCTAGGACTGAGTCCTCGGGCCGTATCCACGAGTTTCGGATGCCGAGTCAATATCGCCATTTGTCTACAGGTAAAAATCACCGTCTTTGACAAATAAAAAAATATTCAAATTTAATAACTTTTTTTCAAACAATTAGGGAGCTTCCAGTCCGGAGCCTTCTAGCGTCTACGTTGATCTGCGCGCTTTACGAAACGACCGAGTCTCTTTGGTAGAACGAGGCAGCCCTCATTCGCTCTGCTTACTAGAGTCTGGTAAACTGCTACCCGGAGTCAAGGTAATCATCGCTAATCCGGAAACCAAAGGCCAGTGCGGAGATTCCCATCTGGGAGAGGTAAATCACCGTCATTCGGACGAATTCTTTTCTCTTTTTTTCTTTCATTCGTCAAACAGATCGATATACTATTTTCATGATTTTTGCTCTCGCGCAGATTTGGGTCCAATCGCCACACAGCGCTAGTGGATATTTCAGCATTTACGGCGAAGACAGCGAGTACAACGAGCAATTCTCCGCACGTTTGGTTACCGGTAATACGAACGAGGTTTATGCTCGGACTGGATACCTCGGATTCCTCAGACGAACTGAAACCATATCGTCGAGTCAACCTGCTCTAATTTCCGAAGCAACGGATGTCTCCAGTATCGGCGAATTGTCTATCGGATCGAATAGCTCTTTCGAGTCTTCCGGTCAGTGGTTTTCTATTCGACGAATAAATTCGAAAAATAAATCGTTCAATTCGATTTTAATTTTTTGTTTTTTTTTTTTTCAGACTTACACGACGCGGTTTTCGTAGTCGGTGCGTTGGACGAGACGATCATGCTGCGTGGAATGCGATACCATCCGATCGATATTGAAAACAGCGTTATGAGATCGCATAAGAAAATCGCCGAATGGTACGTCGGCGTCGAAGAGACTCGCTCGATCTTCCTATCGAACGACTAAAATTAACTCTCTCTCTCGTTGGTTTGATTACAGCGCCGTATTCACGTGGACCAATTTACTGGTGGTTGTGGCCGAATTGGACGGTAACGAAAGCGAAGCTCTGGACTTGGTGCCATTAATTACGAACGCCGTCCTCGAAGAGCATCACCTGATCGTCGGCGTTGCTGTCATCGTCGATCCCGGAGTCGTGCCCATTAACTCGAGAGGCGAAAAACAACGCATGCATTTACGCGACGGTTTCCTAGCCGATCAACTGGATCCCATTTACGTGGCGTATAATATGTAAACTCGTCGAGACGTGTGCTCATCTTTTCGTACGATTTATCGTTTCCCCCTGCCCTGCCCTGTCCTGCTCTGACCCCTCAATCTCCTACAAGAGACATTGCTTTAGCTTACCAAGTTCGACATTGACGCACTGCGCAGAAATCTCCCCCTTACGCTTAGCTATTCTTATTAATTATTTAATAATAATGTAATTAACGTGCAATATTTGATTAATGAAGGTTCGTTGAACGTTTACCACTTCGAAAGGTATGGATTCTTTGTAGTGATAGGTTGTTTTATTATTTATGTATTAGCCTTTAAAGACTTCTTTTTATTATTACATACAAATTATTATCAAGTAACCAATTTAGTTAATTCGATAATCCTACCCGATGATGTAATATAAAAATGAGAAAAAAAATTATCAAGTAACATCGATATTTATTTTTTAACGATTTTTTTTCGCGTTTTTGTTTTTTTCTCAATTATTCCTCGATTTGTTTTTATTTTTTCGCATATATTTTTTTTTTTAAAATGTTGATTTTGTAAATTGTAAATAAATGACGAAAAATTACCGCTTGATTAGTGTTTTTTTAACGAATATTTTTTTTTTATCATTAGAAATGTAATTTTTTGTATTATTTTATTTATACATAAATTTTTATGACATAATTAGCCTCGTGTATTTAATTTACATTTTAATTGTCTTTCCAAGTTAGTGGCTAGAGCGTTTGTCTTGATTTTATTCGTTTTTATTTCGATGTAATTTTTCCCTTCATTTTTTATTTTTTACCGCTATAGAATCGATGTATTTTGTTACTGTAATAGTGCCATGTGAAGATTTTCTAAGTTTATTATTTTTTTTTTTTGTACTTTCGAGTCATATTAAGATGTAATCTCGAATCACGATTTTTTTGTAACGTGAAAATTGTTTACGCGTGAGAAACATGGTTCTTTTATGTTTTTTTTTGTAATTTATCATTATTTTTTAGCGTAGCTTGATTGTGGACATTTTGACGAATCAAATAAATTTTCAATGGTTTGTGGGGGTGTCGATTTATACTATAGGGAGTTGGTAATAGCTTCGAGAGAAGAATGATTCGCTCTCGGTGAGGTGAGTATTATTCTTGGGGGGGACAATCGTGAGGAAAGTGTCTAATATTTGAGTTGTATTCTGTTTTAGAAACACGTAGATAGAATAATATTAATTTGGTGAAGAACCCGAGTGAAGTATGCAGCAATACAAGAAAAAAATGGAAGCAATTTCGATAGAGAATAAAAATTAACCGATGCGCGATGAGTTGAATCATGCTGGAGTGTATTCGTAGATTCGCCAAAGTTTATTCGTAATCCGAAATGAGAAAAAAACGCAGTACCAATTAAATTATTTATTGCGTTTCTTCTTAACATTCTTGTCCTTTCTATCTTTACTGTCCTGTTTCTGTTTTTGTTTCTGCAATAAGTGATATTCTCCAGACTCCAACATCTTATCGATTTTACTTTCGGGCTGCGGCGGTGGGAATGGATTATACGGTTTCTTCGCCTTCTTCACTTTGGGTTTCTTTCGTGGAACATTCTTCGGTGTAAATTTAGGTAAAAATCTTTCCCAGTTTTCGTTCTTCAACTTGGGATCCTTTTCTAGTTCGCGTTTTATCATTAACGCTTTGATGTTGTAAATAGGATGGATATTCTTCATGGTTTCGGTAACAATTTTTCTGACCTGGAATTCATGAAATGAGCGACGTTAGCGAAGATGTGGTTTAGTAAATTGATGTTGTGAAAACAGCGAAGAACCTACTTGAACTAGTCCTTTGTGTGGTCCTAACGCAGCTACGGTCTGCCCTTGAACTAGTACGTAACAATTGGTGAGTAATTCTATACATTTTAAAGTTGATCCGCTCGGGCCGACGATACGTTGTCTTCTTTTGATGAATTTCTCTTTATTTCTAACCATCGTACCGATTTTGATTATATCGGCTGAGATTTCATCTTGCAATACTCTTTGAGCTTGTTCGAAAGGTACACTTCGAGCCAACAGTTGCAGCATATCTCTAGCTTTGAGGATTACGTAAGGATCCCAGGTTTTCTTGGTGGTTTTCACAGCCATACTGCCTTGTATTAGGTCGAGTTCGGCTTTGATATGGTGTTCGGCTAAGGCGTTTTGAACCAGCGGCCAGCACTCGCGGAGGTATTTTTCGCGATATTTAGGAAATAACAGAGAAAACGAACTTTCTTCCAGTAACGAATGTTTCATGTCTTCGGATTGGAATGGAGGTATTGGTAAAGTCCACGCGTTGTCGATTGGCTCCATTTTAACGAGCTAAGATTGTTGGCAGGTTGTAAAGGTTTAGCTGGAGCGGCACATACGATGATTTAATGATTAGTATAGCACGATTTTCATAAGTTTTAAGTCATTTTGAACTCAGAAAACTCGAAACTGTGTTTTACTCATGTAATGTAAAGAATGTAAAAAATGTAAAAATCTAAAAAATATAATGTAAAAAATATAAAAATCACAAACCGAACCAAAACACTAGGATTTTTTGGGAATCGCGATAGGTACAATTTAGGCAGAACCAGGCTGAACATATTGTGTTTGTGACATCGTGACGTTCGTGTTGGTCAAAGTGTTATTTTCGTGATTCACATGGACGTGACGTTACGTGACGTTATGGTTACGACCTTCTTTTTATTTTTTGTGTTGCTGGTTGCGTCGTTTCGTTCAGCATTTTTCTGGCACTAGG
>FIZT01055356.1:0-13130 GCA_900065295.1 Paracoccus marginatus
TGGTATTTTGAGAATTCGACATTTTACACGAAATTGAACGTCTGGATAAAAATATGATCCCGAACCCAGAATTCCAGATTTTGGAAAAACCTATCGGAATCGGTCGAAGGGATCACCAATATGCATTGATCGCATTCATGCATGCTAAAGTAAAGTTTTGAAGGTTCCATAGCATTTTCGAGTTTCTGGAATTTTCCAAAATTTGCTGGAGGTTCCAGAACGACTTGAAACCGCTTCCAATCGATTGGGCAGGTCAAAATTAGGATAAAAACCAAATTTCAGTCTTCTAGCTCAATTAGGTAATTTTTTTTTGACATATTTTTAAGCAAGTCCAAAAATCGATTTTCAAAAATTCATCAAAAATCAGGGGGTGCAGGTTAGCACCTGAAATTTTGGTTCTGGGGTTCTTTTTACATGCTCTATCGATTTGCCTTGGTTTGGGGTCAAATTATTTTTCTGAGTTCGGGTACTTCCCTTGTTAGTTTCCAAAATTTCCGATATACATTATATCGGCTGACTGACTTCCATCAAATACTATTACACACATTAATTACGTTACTCACAGATTTTCTATCATCTTCGGAATTGAAGTAAGTAAACTTTGATTTTGAAGGCATGGTAATGGTTTGCTGCGGCGGTTCCCAATAGCTTTGTTCATTATTTACCACTTCAGATTGATCGAACCGATTATTCATTTGGGAATTACTTTCATTCGATTCCACATACTCGTTATTATTCAAAGCACCATTTTTGAACGGGTCTTGTTGAGGATAATCTAACACAGACATCAACTTTATGTAAAACTTTTCTCAAATGATACCGCACCTGTAGCAAGCGTGCTTACTGTTCGTGTGTTCTTGTGCATTGAAGTCACTCTCCCAAGGTTGGCTCGGACGTCTTTCCGGAGGCTGCAGATTAACCGGAGGAAAACTAGAAGGAAGAGATGTTGGCTGATTGATGGGTAACGAAGGGTTAAAATAAACAGGTTGTTGTATTTCGTTTGATGGGAATGATTGTGGCTGATTATACGACGATTGTATGGAGGACTGCTGCTGCTGCTGCTGCTGCTGATGTGAAAACGATTGATCAGCATATTGTACGTGAGCATCCAAATGAGACGTCGACTGATCATTCAACATAGGCGTATGTGAAACAGTTTCGTTGTAGTTCTAAATAATCGAGCATTAAATGTATCAAAATCAGTGTATCCTCGATTTTGTTATAGGTAAAGATATCGGTAGTGACTAGTGAGTACTTACAAAATTCACTAATTGACGCAAATCCGTTAACCATTGTTTTTCATTGAATGAATCCGCTTTTAAAAATTTATTATTGGAATATTTGACTTTTTCTGACAGTTCTACAACATCGTTGATTTGATCTTGATCATAATTATTAGGATTTTCTAATATATCCAAAGCAATTGATTCTAAGTATTGTAAAGCGACGGAAAAATTTCTATAGCTGATCAATCGAACCACCAACAATAGTTTGTAAGGCTGAGAAAAAATTGAATGAAAAAACAATTAATATCGCGAACTGAAACGAATAATAAATTGAAAAAAAAAATGAAGTTACCAATAATGAAGTAATAGCGAATTCCTTTCTTTGAAGCCGTTTGGCAAACTCGTATATTTGCGTAAGTAATATAGCTCGAGAAGGAGGATAGTTATCGAAACAGTCAACACCGTTTCCCAACGTCAGCAATGTGTACTTGGTTGACGGTTTCGTTGGAGCCCCAAAATCAGCTTGAGCTGCTAAATAACAGCAGTGCGACGCGAATACATCTTTACTACCTAAAATTGACCCATCATTTAGTTTTTAAAAACCTACTGAAAATTCGTTACGCAAATGGACAATTCAAGTTGAAAAAATTACTTAATGAGTCTCCTAAAGTAATTATGGCTTGTTTATTGAAATCTGGATCAGACGTAGGATAACTCAACATAACCGCTAAGTGAATTCGCCAGTCGCTCCATTTTTCATCGGAGTACGTCTGCAAGGATTTAACAATTACCAATGACGTTTTTTTTTTCAAATGAACACAAGCGAACTCACCATTGCAACTTCTGGAATTTGTTTGGAACAAAACTGATAGGCGGTTTTCAATGGACTATTTATTGGAATACTGAAGAATTCTGCCAACACCCTATTATGGTATTTCGGTCCCATGGTGAAGCCAGCGATTAAAGCTTGACCCCACATTTGGTTACTTAATGCAAGATCTGTTGAAATTTAATCGATTAGACTTTTAAATCGATACGAGCATTCGAGCACAACGACGGTGAATCAGACCTAAAGCTTCGTTTCTGTTTCCTTGAAAATAAAGATGGTAAAATTTTTCAATCAACTCTGTTTCTGACAACGATTGATGGTTTTCAGTCAATTTCATTTCTTCTATGGAGGGCACACCGCTGACTGCTTGGCTCTTGTGGTAATTGTCTGTCAATAATTCGGATATAGCGATTCCATCGGTAACCTAAAAAAAAAAAAACATTATTGAAGACTTTGCGCTGATAACTTCTTAAATTATGTTTCGTGCTTCAAATACCCCTCTGAGTTTTATAATAAGATTGATCATTTGATACAATAATTTCTCCGAAGGATGGGATGCGTTGTTGGTAAGATCTCTCAAATAATTCGAAACGGTGTTGACGTGCGTTTCTCCACTGAATTGATAAGAATTACGTAGTTAGAGATACTTTGATAAGCGGCTGAAATTACGTACGACTTGGTAGATTTACTCACACTATGCAAGGTCCACTGAATTTCAAGAGCTCGATGTAATCGAAATCTTGTTCCTGGGGTAAGACGCGTCCTAAATCGATTTCAGCTCGCTGTCCATCTCGAGGTGAACACGGATTGATTATAAGTAATTGGTTAAGCGAACCGAATTTTCCTAACGAGAGAAATGAATCTCAATTATTTGAACATGTTACGCATCAAAAGCTATTCACTACAGTGTATATTGAACCTTTTGCATGCGGTATTGAGAACTTCAATGGTGTACACCTTATTTCATGCGTCACACTTGATTCGACAGGTTTAAACATAGACTCTTCTCGACTGATATCTAATATTCTGCAAAACAAAACGAAACGAGTAAGTTTAAAACTTCTGAAAATCATATTATTTCACCACAATATTCGACTCACTTTTCGTCATTAGCGCAGATATCATTATTTACAGAACTTTGACCCGAATGACCGCTACCGCGTCTGTCAGCTTGATACGTACTTCCAGATTGGATATTTTTATGACTGACGTATTTTAAATACCAATCTTTGTATTCTTGAACGAATGTTACTTTAAACCAATTCATATACTTTGGAGGATCGATTTCGCGTATTTTCGACCAGTATTCTATTTCTTTTTTACCCAATCTTGGTTCGCCTCCATAATTAACGATATAGCGGTGGTCAACTGAAAACGTAAACGATCGTATTTATAAAAAATTTTCTACCCCAATTTTCGTAGAAAATAGACTAGTTCGCTCACGATGCTCATAATACGGCACTCGGTTGTAATATCTTGGATTTGGATATTCCATGAATTCACGCCGATATTCCGAACCAGATCTGCTGGATGGTCTTGAGTTTCTAAAAAAAAAATCAACAAAGCGTTGGTGAAATTTGTTTTAAATCGTCTCCGCAAGAAATAAATTTTCGTGACTGCACCTTCCATCTCTAAAGTAAGGATCTTCCTCATATCTGTTGTAATAGTCTCTTCGACCACGATACCTAGAAAGCAACATCATTATGAAAATTTGACTTAAATGAACATTTCATTTTTAGGCGTTTTTTTATTTTATAATTATAAAAGAATGAGGGATAGATACCTCTCATCGCGATAACGCGGGTCATGATCATAGTGCTTGTACCCCGATTCCTTCGGATATCGTCTGAAAAACAAGAAACGAATCAATCTCAGGGGGCATCAAAAAGTGTACCTACTTAAAAAAAACATATTTTTCGCGCATTGTCAGGAACATTTATAAATTTTAAAAACGTACCTTCCATAATACCTGCGCTGATTCCTAAAAGGATCATAATCATCATCGTCATCATCGAAATAAGACTCGTCTTGCGACTGTGTAAAGCTGTAGAGAATGAAATGAAAGCGGAGAACATACAAAGGGTAACAAACAGAAAAACAAAAGGTGAGATTAGTGCAATCCAACAAGCATACCACAAAGCAATGTAAAGAAAACAATTTTTCCGATTACATGATTGGCGGGTGATTTGGAAAGTTTTTAGGGAGAACAGGAAAGTGAGTCAGATTAAACCATTACAGAAAGCATGATGAAAATTGAATAACTGAATGAAGTGCAGCTCAAAATTTCAACTTGAATGATCCTATGTAGTTGATGTTGTTGCGAAAGTACATCCCCAATCTATAAAATGAGTCCATGCCAGACTTATAAAAGATTGTCCGAGAGTGAACGTCAAATTGGATTTATTTTTTCAAAATTTTGATCACCCCATAAAATTTCAATTAAAGCGGAAAAATTACTTGAATGTATTTTTCATGATACTCGATTTCTATAACCTACATTCTTGATAAACTTCAACGAAAATACGATTAATCGATTAATTACAGTTGATTATCAAAAAAGATACATTTCTACATTTCAAACATTTCAAAAGAAAAATATAAAATAATTCGAATAGGCTGACAGTTTTTCAAACGCTTCACAAAAGACAAATTATTACTGAACGTCATTAACGAGGGAACAAATTTTTTTAAAAAGCTGATAAAATTAAGGCCGTAAATGTTATCTCATAATCTCTTCAATGAATCACATCAATGAAGGAATGCAGACAGCGGTTTTTCAAAGGAAAAAAATTAAAGCGGTTGAAATACAACCTAAATCATAAATTAAGAAAGTACCTGTCACGATTTCTTCCATAAGAACGTTTATCACCACGATGAGGTGGACTATTGCGATAATATTTGTCATGGCAACTACGTGATTCTCGATCCGGACTGTTATCGTAAGTTCTATCACCAAACTCTTCGTAATCTTCGTCGTCACTTCTGTAAAATACACACGTCAGTCACTCGACCAAACAAAATCTTGACTCTCGAAGTCTTGATTAAATTTACTTACTCCACCGTATGATGTTCCATTCGATCGTAAAGTTGTTTCTTACGATCTCGGCTGTAACGACTTCCCGATGAACTCTTATTTTTACTGGGAATCCCACCCCCTTCACCAACGACCATTCGTTGTTCCAAAGGTTCGATTTTATTCGATTTATTGAATGACGAATCAAATTGATACTGTTTGCTCAGTTTTGAATCTACAGCAACGTAATACGACATTCGCGTTAGAACAAAATGTAACATTTTTGAAATCTTAATAAATGGCAGCGATTACCTAAAGGCATTTTTCGAGAAGTGGATCTGGGTCCTGGTATTGTATTACTGTTATAACCTAATACCATTCGACGACCTAACGACTTCTCGTCGCTATCAGTACCTTGAACGTTTTCTTCTCTTTCGTCTTCATCTGAATAACAAAATGGTTAAATTAAACGAAAACATGATCTAAAGTTTAAATATCCTCAAGTTACCTTCGATAGCTTTGAAGATGTGCGAATTATTGTAGCTGGAATTGTTGACATTTTGGAACTGACGAATCGACTGACCATCATTAGGAGTACTCTGTGCTCCTGGCACTTTACCCCTTTCCAAAGAGACGCCATCATGGTCAATGCGTTCTTCGCTACCAATAGCAGAACTTTTGCGATAAGGCGATTTCAAATTCGATTCTTTACCAGAGTCAACAGCGAGTGAAGCATCTAAGGTAATGTTTCCAAGTTGGCGTTGATCCGAGAAACTAGCATCGAGATGTGCTGATTCTTTCTTAATTACGTCTCGGTTACCAAAACCGTCTTCTTGGTTATTAAAATTTTCTTGATTAATTTTTCCTGTCAACTGTTCATTTTGATTGAAATGCGCGTTATTTTCTTCCAATGATTTCGATTCGTAAGCTTGAAAAGGAGCATCGTAGTTTTGAGAATTGACTTTTTGACTGTAAATGCTATCGTAACTGGTAACCATAGCAGGCTGCTCGAGAATAAAGTTTTCCGCTGATGCTCGTCTGTTCGAGGGATGTGCATCGAGAGGTTTTTCAATATTGGTATACTGACTATTTTCCAACGATTTTAAAACTTTGTTATCTGGCGGCAAGTGACTGACACGAGATTGGAAGTTGACAGGGAAAGGAGAATTATTTGCGTGTTTGTTATTAAAATCATCGTTGAAATTATTTTGCGAATGTTTTGGTGCATTAATTGGTTTTTCAGACTGGAAAAAATTTTCTCGTTTGTTAGTATCATTATTTGGAAAACTGCCGGGCACAGAATGGTATTTCTTTGGGTACGGGCTGGATTTTAATACGGTTTCATTGTGTGTGGAATTTCCATCGTGCAAATACGTATCAAAAAAGTCTTGAGTTGATAAATTAAACGTGTTATCGTCGTTGTAATAGTTATTGTTACCAGTGACATTTATATCATCTTTTTTGGTCGACTGAGATCCGATAAATGTACTATTGTTGTACGGATTTATATTATCTTTCTTTGCTGGTTGAGCGACAAACGACTGTTGAGGCAATGGATTATATTCTTTCGATGTACTACCAGAAACATATCGCTCAGAAATAGCCACATTATCCGGATATGGGTCAGCTGTTGATTTGGGGATTCTGGTAGGTTGGGGATAATTGTTAAACGTGTTTCCTTCGCCTGGAACAATGCGATCGAATGGAGGCGAACCAGGGCCATCATCAAACGATACTGTTTGACCGGTAACCAATCTTCTCAATCCAGGCGGAGGATATGGCTCTGCAATACATTTTTGAACGGAACACATTATTACGTTTTAATTTTCAAAGAATACAGTTGTCGATTACTTACCATCATCCACGACTTCGTTTTGATTCGCGTTCGAATCCAAGCTGCAACTGTTATAGTTTTCTTCGGTTAATTGTGTTTCCATGTACTCTTCTCGGTTTCCAAATTCATTGGATGGCCCCACAGACCATTGCTAAAATTTTCATCGGTTGTATGAGTAAATAATACGTAAAGAAAGTTGCCGCAACAGGGAATTGAATTCGCAATCGAAAATTTAAACAAGATTACAAAAAAACAACATTAAGATCACGTAGGTACCTGATTAGCAGGATTTGGCAATCTGCAGAAATCATTTCTCTGCTTACTCGCGTCATGACTTAAATGATAAGCAGGAGTAGGTATGTGTGAACAATGGTTCTCCGACATTTTAAGAACGTGTACAGAAAATTACATTTTCAATTACCTTAAACATAGAAATAGGTTACATAATTATGAGTTGATAAAAATAAGATATTTCTCCACAAAGTTAGATACTTCGATAAGTAAAGGTCATCAGTGGAGATGACTTGTTTAGGATTCTTAAAATTCAAGACATTATAGTGGGTAAGATAAATCACACTAATTTACGAATATATGTGTTATTGAGTTATTAAATTAATTCCACTTCAGCACTGCACTGCACTAACCTCATTTTTGAACAATTGCACGGATCATTTATATTAATTTAATCAACAGTTCATCTCTGCAAGAATATTCACTGCAACGATCATTTCGTTGACGTTGAACTTTTCTTCGGAAGTTTTGAAAATTACACGAAACTTTCACTCCCAAAATAATAATTCATCCGCACAAAATACAATTATTATTTCCAGAGCTTTGAAGTAGAACTTGTGTACGTTAACACTTTCGTGATTCTGTGATGAATGTGCAATGTAGCAACACTAATGAAAATAAAATCAACTTTGATGAAAGAAAAATGGAAATTGAATTTCAATTGAAATGGAATCAAAATATGTAAAACTAATGAATTTTTAGAGTTGAAAAAATCATCATTGAATTTAAAATAGCAGCCACGCAAGAAGAGAGGAGAAAATTTCGATTAGAAACAAAACTATATAAAAAAATCAAAAGAATTTTTTATTTCCGTTCTGTGGCAAACACGAATCTTTATCAATCAGCACTTCAGCGCTCTCCTGAGATTGCGTAAACAAATATAACTAAAATGTGTGATGATAACAAAATCATTTTTTTGCAATTTACCAATCTGCGCGAAGAAATGACGTGTAATAGTGAATAAAAGAATATATTCGCCTGAAATCACTTCGATAAATATTGAATCAGCCAGTCAGCATTTTTCGTATAGTGAAAACTGTGAAAACCTTTATCCGCGGTGGTATTCGTAACTTTGAACCACTTAATTTTAAGGTAGATGAGAAAACTAATACCGGTTTTATAAAATCAAACATTCCAAATCGAGCTGCAACTTTCGTCAAAGTGTAATTTTGAGACGTGGATAATGCATAGTGTTTGTGCTGGTAGATATATTACACTATTTTAGGTACTAAATTTTTTAAACTTTGAAGTTGTATAAAAAAGCTATAAGATGGTTTTAATGACCATGATTGGCCGTATTCCGGACGGCTTACCTTTGGCCGCAACTATACAAGAAGATGAGCAGGTAAATTTCTCCAACGTTCAAAATATGTTTCATTATATTCAACTACATGAACTGATGTAACTTACAAAAGTGTTTTGAAGTGGAGTTGTTTTTTTTTTCCGTTGAAATAGTGACATTAAAGTGGCCAAAAATGCCCAAATTAACAGTACCTACGCTACATTATGTATCATATTAGATGCATGGTCATAATATTAGTAAAACCGTTTCACGCCATATACTTAATATTACCAAATAGCTATGATAATTTTTTAAACGTTTGTTCTTTTTTTTTTTAGCACGGAAGAAACCTGATTGATTACCAGAATCAAGCCAAATTGTTATTTCGAAAGCTGAACAGTCAAAGTCCTACTCAATGTTCAATTGAATCAGGACCGTTTCTTTTCCAGTATGTTGCTCTTGTACTTTTTCTAAAAATCAACGTTTTCATTGTAAACGTTTACTTACGCATGATTCATAATCAATTTTCGAATTATTTTACAGTTATTTAATCAATCACGATGTTTGTTATCTGGTGTTATGTGAAAAAACGTATTCTAAACGTTTGGCGTTTTCGTTCTTGGAAGATATTTCCGCAGAATTCGATTCGCAATATGGTAAACGAGTAAACGTTGTTACAAGACCGTATTCCTTTATAGAATTTGGTAAATATAAATCAAGAGTGTACGCTTGCCTATTATGAATCATTTTTGTCACTTAAATAATACGAAATGTTATTCAGATACGTACATTCAAAGAGCAAAGAAAAATTATACGGATTCCAGAGTCAGAAGGAATTTAAATAATTTGAATACCGAATTACAAGACGTTCAGAGAATAATGGTTCAAAATATAGACGATGTTTTACAAAGAGGCACAGTTTTATCGGGTATGCTTTGTTCATTTACTTCACTCGTTACTTCATGCATTGCTAATATTAATGTTGTATTTTATCAGAACTGGATAACAAGGCGCAGAATCTCTCCATACTGTCGCAAAAATATAAAAAAGATGCTGCTTATTTAAACATGAAATCATTCTACATGAAAGTAACTGCTGGATGTATTATTGTTGCCGTATTTGTATTATATTTTTGGGTCTTTTAGTGTCCGTCTTCTCCATTATTTATTTACGTATTTACCTATTGGACTATTTGTTTAATTTCTATTATACTTTGCAATTTGCGATTCACATTAAGTGGAAATGAAGGTTATAATTGTTAATGTTTTGTATTATTATAGATTCTCAAAGAATATAAATTCAATAAACAACACATATCAATCGTTTTAATCAACAGAAATTTTTCTGAAAGATCCAGTCACACCGGATAGTTCAGTTGATACAGAATCTTTTGGTAATTTCGATAAGTCAGCAACGTATTTTTCAACGGACGCGAAGTAATCACTGTGATTTCTCATTTCCTTAAACCATAAATCTGAAATTTTCAAAAAAAAAAATCAAATTTGGAGCACTAATCAATAATTTAATCTCTGCAGAATGCGTAGTCTACTGCTTACCTTTAAGTTCTCTCAACGGAAGTTCATCTCCGCCATAATCCCGCGGTATAATTTCTTTTGGTATAAAATTACATATGTCCGACGGATTTTTCAAAATTTCAATCTGAAATTATGACACCATTTTAACATGTTTCAATATTCTGCTTTCAGTTTATTGACATATTTACTGATTAGGATAAATTATTGGACCCTGAAAGAAATGTTACGAATAGAACTATAGGTAATTATGATTAGAGAGTAGGCACTAGGTACATATAATACATATTTATATTACCCGATCAGCTAATTCTTTCTTGATCAGTGATTTAGCAATAGATAAAAGTATTTCACATGCTTGACCCACATTGCAATAGTATAGTTTCTTGTAACGGACGGGTAACGCTTTCTAAAACATAAATTTACGATTCCTCTCTTTCTCATGGTGGATGATGGGTACCAACAGCCCAAAAATCCACGCAAAAAAAGTCAACGTATTCGGTAGATAAAAATTATTACAAACCTGTGCTACAAGTACTAGTTTTTGTATGTGAGATGAAAATGCTGCAACTAATGGCATAGTAATATTTTCTGCGTCCTGAAAAACTATTACACCTTTGGGATAATCCAATTTTCCCAATAACTCTATTGAAAGTTGATTAATTCGGAAGAAATCGTTAATTGATGAATAGCTAGTATTAGCTTTAGCGACGTCTGAAAGGTATAGCATAACTACTCGATATCCATCCGGTGTTAATTTCCTTAAAGGAACGTACATTCTGCAACAAGTAGATATTGCTATTGGTATGATAATTAAAACATTTTCATTCATTTTCAGCTTCAAGTTGTTCAACCATGTATAATTTCACTTGACAATCATTACGAATATATATATATAGATGTACCTTCACCAACACACATATAATTCACGCGTGAATTATCATTTTATACGACGTCCTATTGCTAGGTACCTACCGTAGTATATATTATAGCGGAGAAACTCGGTAGAAGTAACGTATTACCGATAGCTAAAGTAATAATGAGAGAGAAAATACTCCACAAGATGTTTGGAACTTTTCCAAAGAAAATGTAAGCAGAAACATTAAAGTCTAGAAAACAATACGTTGTAAAGTGGAGTTTATTCCCTTGAATGAAGTTGAAGCAGGTTTATCTTTGTTTCTAAAACCCGCACAACTTTTTTTTCATTTAATCGTGGGTATTTAGGATACAGTCTATGGTTGATCTCTCCTACAACTTTATACAAAATTTCGGTGATCCGTTTACAAATTGTTCTACATTCCTACTGGCACCAATGCGCGTTTTTTTCCCGCAAGCTGTGAGGAGTAAAACATTAACAATCGCGCAACAATGATGCATATCTACATTTTTCATTGCACGATTTCTTTCGCGTTGAATAATCGACCATTTTTGCATATTAAAGTGTTAATTTGATATTTTAAGAACTTACGCGACATCTTTTTGGAATTCCAGGTCTTCTCCAAATAAATTTCGATTGCAAAATATTTCCGGCAATGAGGTTTTGGTTTTAAGATACATTTCAATACGTTGCTTCGTTTTTTCCAAACTGTTTTTGCAATTCAATAAACAATGCGATAGTACATCTTCATCTGTAGGAGTGGAAAATATATGAGAATTCGTAGTGGTGCCACGTTCTGCTTCATAATTAGAAGTAGGGTTTTGAAATTTGACCTCTAAAATTTGGTAAGTGAGGTTGTTTTTCCAACCATTCTATCAAAAGTTGAACATCTCTTTTTACTGATTCTGCTGTACAGTTGACTTCTTTCCGCGCTAGCTCACGCTGCTCTTCACTAGGAACTTGTAAATATTTCGACCGCATAATAATAAAGCAACAAAACACACTCACCGAACAATTTTATAAAAACCACGACTGGTGACAAAAAATAAACTTTATGGTGGTTGCTTGGCTATTTACTGAACTTTTTTTTGTTACCTCTCTCTAAGTAGATATGTAGGTATATGTTTGATTTAAGGTCATTCATTACATGAATCAACCATCAGCAAGATGAATTTGCGGTGGAAGGTATAATTAAGTACATAGGTAGAGTTATTAAGATATTAAAATACTACGAGTGACATCGAGTATTTCTGGAAATTTTTTTGTTTACATTATTCCTTTAATTAGTTTTCAACTCCTACAATTATAACACTGCATGAAGATGATTCAATAATTTTGTTGTTATTCTTAATACCTTCAACAACATGTAACAACTCTATGACATGAAATTTCAGATCTAATCAGATGAAATAAATATCACCTTACGTTACTCATTTCTACAATTAATTCGTGTCTTTAATTGGATATTTCACAATTAAATTTGGTGGGGTTTTTCATAAATTACCTATCTTTCGGCTGTCTATTATTTTTTGTCTACGCTGAAGCTAGGTACCAAATAATTACAGGTAGGTAAGTACCTAAACTAAAAGTGTTTTCACTATTTTATATTTTTACATGGTAAGTACCTAATACATGAATGAAGCAAGACAACTATCGTTGGATTTTCTGTAATTTTCGTTTTGAAATTGTCGTCACTATCCGGATAAGCAATTATTGTCTCTAATTTATAAATTAAAAAAAAAAAAAAGAAAAATACAGAAACTCGGAAACTCGGAGGTAGGTACTAACAAATATGTAGTAAGTAATTTCAATCCCAAATCCAACTATGTTTCTAAAAAATAATCCACATTTTACGAATCATGACATGACTATTGTTAGCTAGAAAATATGGTAGGTAGACAACCTATTTACCTACTTCAAAAGTTGTGATCGAAGTCGGAAATGAAAAGAAAGCTAAACAAAAGTTTTTGAGACAACAGCGTCAGGTACAGTCGACTTATGCACCTGTATGTAGTCACATTCGAAAAAACTAAAAATTTTCATTAAAAAGTAATTTAGCATCATACGATACAAACTTTGTAAAAATTCAAAAATTGTTGCATAATGAGGTAGAGGAACCCGAGATGTACCTAGGCCTACTTACACAGCTCATACTCGCACTGCGTAAATGAGAGAGTAGAATTAGGATCCTATGATTCAAATTGAGGCGGCAAGCTGAATTTTGGTACACAGGTTCCTTTTCATGT
>FIZT01055386.1:0-13630 GCA_900065295.1 Paracoccus marginatus
AAAATTTGTCAATTTTGAAAAATTTGTCAATTTTGAAAAATTTGTCAATTTTGAAAAATTAGGCAATTCTGAAAAATTTAACAGTTCTAAAAATTTGACAATTTGGAAAATTAGGGAATTTTGTCAATTTTGTCAATTTTGGTGAACTTCAACGCCACGTTCGCGATGCCAAAATTTTTGCCATTTACGGAAATGTGCCCAGGAAACCGGAACGCAATTCGACTCTATTTTAATTTCGACCTTGTTAAAATTGTCACAATACCGTCATGATGCGGAGGTTCCCAAATCAGTGCCGTGCACCTAATTATTTGAAAATACCTACCTTTTCTTAAATGTTTTCTGGACACACCTACTGTCAAAAATTGACATTCCATATTCAATATCTAGAACCCCTATCCACATTACTGGAATTATTTCAAGACGTATAACGAGAGGTTGGCCCAGACCGTGAAAATTCACAGTTAATATTACAACTGAGCGACCAAGTTACAGGACCATTTGAAAATTAAAAACAAATAATAGAGTTAGTTACGAATACGTTGAATTTTGCTGCTTGAATAATTTACGCGTAATTGTCAAATTACCTACGTACGTGTTCGTACGAGTAGATATTTGCGAACTATCGAAAGAAAATTAATTCGCCTTGAACTCGACACTCGACTGAATGGGCATGTCGCAATCTCACCATCTTCAATAATTTTCAACAGTCCGTTAAAGTTGTCGAATCTTGGAAAAAGTACGCAATTACCTACCAATTTCGCCTGTTTGAATAATTAACTCGCACCTACTCCAAAAGAAGTACCTACCTAATCGCCTCGATGGAAAATTAATTCGCCTCGAACCGCTACCACTTGACTTCGGCTCACGTATTGAAATCACACCCTCGTTGGCTGCGTTCTTCGTGCAGTTTTCAGTCTCCATTGGTCGACGTAATGGCGGTGAAGATATTCAACTATTTCATCGACCTCTTCCTGCTGACGATGGGAGTGCTGGAAAATCGGCGCTATAAAAAATACGAGATACCGTTTTTCGTCTGTTACTTCGGATTAATCGTCGTAGATACCTTCGGCATGGTGGTCGGATTGGCTACAACTGACGACCTCATCGAACGAGCCATCCAATTCGGCCAACTGACAACGCAGCTCAATTGTATTGCCATGATGACCTACTACAAAGCATCCATGTCCCTGGTACGGCAACTGATCGCCAAACTTCGCGAAAACAGTACAAAGTGGCTGGAGGCTGAGCCTTTGATGGAGCAGTTTATGAGATCGGTCATCTTGAAGGTGTTCTTAGGCTACTACGTGGCTATTATTTTTACCGTAGCTCCCGTCCTAGCTGGTCAGTTCAAGTTGCCCGAAGTGAGCGAGAAGTACTCGTACGTGACGCCGTTTTGGTACTCGTGCGGTACTGTGGAAGATTCGATTTTCAGACACGTCTGTTGGCGGGTCGAAACGCATTTCGAGCTGTTTTGGTCGAATTTCGCGCAAGCTTTTATGTACTATTGTACTCTTCACGCGCTCATTATGTTGCTGTTGTTTTATACCATTTTGACGTACAATGTTAAAGTGCACGCCCGAGTGCTGACCAAGAAATCCGAGCAGTTGGCCAACGAATCGAATCTGTTTATCGCGTTGATCGATAGGAGTTCTGCCGAGAAGGCTAGGAAGATCAGGGATCAGTTCAATCGGGATATTTTGAAGAAATTTATCGATTTGGTCAAACACCAGCAGTTCATCAGAGGGTATGTGACGTATTTGTACTCAAAGGCCTCATAAAATGTGTGAATTTTTTAAAAATTCAACTGTTCGTGCGTAGATTTGCCATTCAAGTGACTGAACTAGTGCATTGGATGGTGATGATAAACGTTACTGGGATTTTTTGCGCCCTCTCTATGACTGCGTTTTTTACCATCGTTGAAGTACGAATAATTTTTGGTAATTTGCTACATTCTCATTGATTTATTTTATAAATTATGTATGCTCGATAGAAAACAAACGACTCGCTACTGGCTTCGAAAATGGCTGCAATGTCGATAGTGATGACGGTCACCTTATTCATTTATTGTTTCAATGCTCAAATGATCTCCGATTTGGTAAGCAAAAGCCATACGTACGTATTCTATAAGGGCAATTGTTACTCACGTTTGCTTTTCCATTTTTCCAAAAGCCAGTACACTTCGTAACGGTTATTTTTAGGGATCGACCATGATGAGTAACATGCTGGATATACCTTGGTATCTGCAGAGTATAAAATTTAGAAAGTGTTTCGCCATTGCGTTGTGCCTGAATCAGAATATGGTCGTGGTGAAAGCCTGCAGAATGTTCTACGTCAACTTGAGATTTTTTCAGTCGTTCATGAGAACTATTTATTCGGTGCTGAATGTGTTGTTTTTAGAGTTCAAGTGATTTTTCACTTTTTTTATGTCGCTCAAGGCTGCCTCATTGACATATTTTCTAATTGCTGTAGTCTATGTTAGAATCGGTAGGCGGAACAGATTGAGACTGAATCTACAATATTATGCACGTAAATCAATAAAAATACTACGTTTTTGTCGAATGGTCATTTTTTTTTTAGGAGGAGGATTTGAAAATGGTGTGATTTTTGAAAAAGAATCTTTTGATGAATTCAAAATAAAGAAAAATAACCATGTTGAAAAAAGTTATTTTTGAAGATTTTTTGGAACATGATTTTCACCAAAAAAAACAAGAAAATAAAATAGAGAAATTTTCAAAAAAAAAAAAAAATTAAACAAGAATTTTTTAAAGCTTTTAGTAAAATGGAGGGAAAAATATAATTTTTTAGGATTACTTCTAATTCTTTTTTTATTCCTAATTTTTTTCAATTTTTTTAAAAGGAAAATTCAATTTTTTTCAAAGGAAAAATTCTGAAAATTTTCAAGACGGAGATAATTTCAATTTTTTGAGGGGGAGGGGGTAAAGACTTACCAATTTGTCTCGTGAAATTTTATTTCAATTTTTTTGGGAGGAGGGGAGGATCGAGACTTGCCCATTTTTGAATGAGAAATTCTTAAAATTTTCAAGAGGGAGATAATTTTAAGAATTTCTCATTCAAAAATGGGAAGTCTCGATCATTTTTTATGAGAAAATTCCTGAATTTTATTTCAATTTTTGAGTTGGGGGGGGGGGTCGAGACTTGTCCATTTTTTCGATGAAAACAATATTCCCAAATTTTTATGGGAAAAGTCTGAATTTCTTTTCAAATTTTTTAAAAGAAAAATTCTCAAAATTCTTGAGACGGGGGGGGGGGGTCGAGACTTTCCAAATTGTCGAATGAAAAAATTTCTAAATTTTTTTGGGGGGAGGGTGCGAAACTTGCCAATTTTTGGCATTAAAAAATTCCCAATTTTTTTTGAATGAAATGGTCTCAAAATTTTCAAGATTGAGATAATTCCAATTTTTTGAGGGAGAGGGTCAAGACTTGGCAATTTGCCAGATAAAAAAATTCCAAATTTTTTATGGGAAAATTCCTAAATTTTACTACAAATTTTTTTTGAAGGAAAAATTCTCAGAATTTTCAAGTCGGAGATAATTTTAATTTTTGGTGGAAGGGAGGAGGTGTCAAGACTTACCACGACGATTTGTCGAATGAAAAAATTCCTGAATTTTATTTCAATTTTTTTTTTGAAAAGAGAAATTTCGAAGGAGGGATAATTTATAATTCCAATTTTTTGAGGCGGGGCAAGACTTGCTAATTTTTTGGCTGAAAAAATTCCCAAATTCTTATGGGAAAATGCCTAAATTTAAAAAAATAATTTTTTAATGAAAAATTCCAAAAAATTTGCAAGACGAAGATAATTTCAATTTTTTGAAGGGAGGGGTCTAGAATTGTCAATTTTTGGATGAAAGAATTCCTAATTTTTTGTAGGACAATCGCTAAATTTTATTCCTATTTTTTGCAAGGAGGAAAATTCTCAATCTTTTTTCGTGGGGGTGGGGCTATTCCTAATTTTTTGATAAATTTTTTTTAAAATCCTCTAGAAGCATTAGAAAAAAGAGAATTGGATTTCAATGAAAATAATTATGGTAAATATGTGCCTATGTCCTATGCCCATTTTAAAAATAACTAATTTTTACGACTTGAAAAAAAAAGATTTATAAAAAAATGATTGGTGATTGAATTACCTATTTGAATTCCACCTTCCAACATTAACCTTCAATTTTGAAATTATTCTGCTTGTTGAAAGGACTATAGTTTTCCCAAATTCGTAGAGAAATAATGTACAATACCTGCGTATTAAGAAATACTCATAAAGTTGTATTTTCCATTATTAATTATGTTCATTCGCAAGTTATTGGAAATTAACTTTGATTTTGAACCAAGTCTATAACTAAGTACACATAGTAGGTATACAATTATACATACAAACTAAAGGTAGTAGGAATTGATTCGGTTAGTTTTTCGAAATGTTTGCAAGTCTACTTATTACACATAGGTAGGAATTAGGTAGGTACCTGCCTTATAATTTTCTAAATTGTCTTGAGTACCCTACAGAAAAATCATCGCGATATTTTATAAATCACGATGCTGAGCTGATTATAAAAACTTTTAGAATATTGATATCAAACTACGTGTAGCTTCACTGCTCGTGATAATCGAGCTCGTATGCTATGTAATTCAATGTTTAATACCTACGGTCCTACCTATTAAAAATGTATGCACGAGCTCTGTGTTGCTTCATGCGCTTCAATTTTTGAGCCAACTATTCCGAAACTTTCTTCATTTTTCCCCCTAATTAGTCAAGACTCCTGAAAAATGAAAAACGTAACCGTAGAATTGGAATTTTCATAAAACTACATCGAATGAATAATTTCGAACCTTTTTTGACAAAGTACATGAACCACTGTCTGGCAATATCCTGATAACACCTCCTCCTGTAGGCTTTCTCCAAAGCTCTATTCTCGGCCGATGGGTTCTCCAGTATGCTGGCTAGATTGACAGGATCGTCAGATTCGGCCATAATAACGGGTGTCAATACGGTAAACCCGAGCATCGCGAAGCTACTCGTATTATCAATATCTCTCTTCAGGTCTTCCATTTTATACGTCTGACAATTGAAATACCTCAACGTACTGTTCAAAGTTTCCAAATAAATTTCCAGCAACAAATCGAAGTACTTTTCGAATACCTGGAACTTCATACTGGTGGTTGTAAAGTGAAGAATATCGAAAGCCGGACTGGCCCAGCGACATAGTTGGTAATCGACCAGCTTGACTTGTTCCAGCGTGCCGCATTTATCGTACTTGAACATAATGTTACTGGACCAGATATCGCCGTGGTTTAATACTTTAAAACACCCTTCCGATCCTTTCACCTCTGCTGCGATCATTCTCATCATGTTCGTCCTGAACTGGTACAACTTCTTGCTGTATTTTTGTATTAGTGACGAATCGAAGGTGCGCAAAAAGCAGTCGAAGGCTTTGGCGAAGACCGGAATCAGATGGCTAAGCGAAGGATTTTCGAATAAAAAGAAGGTATCTTTACGGAAAATGTCCCCCAGCTTGTTGGTTTTATGCAGTTTAACCGAGTGGGCGTGTAATTTGGCCAACGTCTTGAATACGAGTTGGCATTGTTGGAAATTCAACTTTTTTATTCGGTCAGCCGTTTCGAACCCCGAATTGGCCAAATCTTCGAGGATGAGCGAGAAGTTTTCGTCGGAATAGAAGAATCTCGGAGCGAAAGAGTCGCCTGATTTTTGTATTTCGGCCAGGATTCTCGTGTACATTAGAAATTCGCGTTGTTCTATGCCGTATTTCGTGTTGTACCTGTGCAGCGACGAGATGTGAGGTATTTTTAGGAAAAACGATTTCTCTACCTGAGCTTCGTATTTTTTGTACTGCACGAAGATGCGGCTCACGTCGCTGCAGAAGTTACCCATGATGGCGTCGTCTTTATCGCATTTCCAGCTCAGCAGCGTGATATCGTCGGTGCCCTCGTCTGATTTTATTATGTTCGATACGATCTCGTCGGTTAGGTTGATCATGGTAGCGGATTAAGGCGAGGTAAGGTAGCGAAAAATTTGAACGATCGGGTCGAAAAATGTGTTTTGCGAAAGAAGCCACGCAGGATTCAAATTGGAAACGATGTATTCGTATTTGGAACTGATAATTTTCAACGAGAGTAACGTCTTATCGATTACTGTGCATGTTGTGGTATCTATAAAATTTTATCTTATAGTAGCACTTTTTCGTTTCATTTAATAGATAAATTTATTAGCGTGGGTTCTTGAAATGGAAAAAAAAATTGAAAATCAAAGTCATTGCTAGTAATATGAATGATAAAAAAAATTGGAAATGAAAAAAAATCTCAAGTAGGTATCTAAAATAATGAAAAAAGCTGAAAATTTTTAAAGATTATGAAATTGGTAATTTTTGAGAAATTAGCAAATTTGGTAAATGTGGTAAAATCGGTAATTTTTGCAATTTTGAGAAATTGGTGAATTTGGTAAAATTGGTAAATTGGGTAATTTTTGAAAAATTGGTCAATTTTGAAAAATTGGTCAATTTTGTAAAATTGGTAAATTTTGTAAAATTGGTAAATTTTGTAAAATTGGTAAATTTTTTAAAATCGGTAAATTTTGTAAAATCGGTAAATTTTGTAAAATCGGTAAATTTTGTAAAATCGGTAAATTTTGTAAAATCGGTAAATTTTGTAAAATCGGTAAATTTTGTCAATTTGGTAATTTTTGAGAAATTGGTAAACTTTGGTAAACTTTGTCAAATTGGTAAATTTGGTAATTTTTGAGAAATTGGTGAATTTTTTGAAACAAATAAATTTTGTCAAATTGGTAAACTTTGTAAAATTAGTGACTTTGGTAAATGTGATAGTAAAATTGATAATTTTTGAGGAATTGCTAAGTTGGGTAATTTTTGAGGAATTGGTAAATTTTTTAAAATCGATAATTATTGAGAAATTGATAGTAAAATTGATGAATTTTGAGAAATTCGTAAATTTGGTAAAATTGGTAAATTGGATAATTCTTGAGAAATTGGTAAATTTTGTAAAATCGATGAATTTCTTCAAATTGGTAAATTTTGCAAAGTAACAAATTGAAAAATTTTGAAAAGTTGAAAATTGAGTTAACATATTTTGTCAAATTGATGAATTTTGGAAATCGACCAATTTCAACAAATTGATAAATTATAGCGAATTAAAATCGTATGGAAAAATTTTGTCAATATTGGTATTTTGAAAAATTATACTCATTGAGTCAATTTTTTGTTGAGTTATCGAGCGATCAAGAAATGAACAAATAATATAATGAAAGAATGACGACTCCAATAATTGAGATTATTTTATTAGTCATCAAAAATTATTGAAAAATGCACAGATTCGTAAAAAAAAAAAGAAAAAAAGGAAAGAAAATAAATGATATTACTAACATTTTTATGGTCCAACTCCATGCATAAAATTTTCTATACTCAATTCAAAACTACGAACGTTTCATTTTCATCATTTCTAATTTCCCTTATCAACGGACGACTAGACGATTACCTAATACAAACGAGTATCACAGGAATGCTAAAAAATTCACGCCTTCTTATCCATCGTTTAAAAACACCCAAAACAAAATAATGTAATTATTGAACGAAAATTTCAATTTAGGTCGATGATATCTTTTCTCAGCCACGTGTCTATGAGTCATTTTTTCCTCATCACAGGTTCCAGAGACGTCGAGAGGTACTGAAGGTATTTTCAATAGGAACGATTTGTCGTATGTTTGAGAACCACTTTGATAACTCGCGAATAATCGAAGTACCTTTTTATCTCGGAAATTGCTAGGTCTCATGGCAATATAAACTTGATCTAGGGTGCATTCTGTAATTTTCACTTTGGATACGTCCTCGCCAAATTTTTCCAGTATTTTGATACAGAAATTATTGCTTGTTAAATTTTTCTGTCGAAAGTAAATTATTTCATTATGTTGAATAAAAATAATCGTACCTAAATTGATTCAAAATGAATCGAGGGGAAGCTTAACTTACTTGTATCGTTTCGGTGGACGCGACGATGTGAAAAATTGATACAATCGTGAGATAAAATTTGAAAGACATTTTTAAAAAATGTAACAGGTATACTCAGCTCAAGTATAAATAAAAGGAACTAATCGAGTGAACTTTTAAGAATTAAGAAAAATAAAAATATCACAGAAACAGCAAAACTTGAGTAAAACGAACACGAGCTTCTTCTCTATATAAAACTACTGTTAATTGTATATGGAACTTCAAAGAGAATGTTTGTAATTATTTGCAATACCTCGCTGCGTTATCGCCTTCCTATTTGACCGACTCGCCGGCTTTCACGTGATTTATGTTAACAGAACGCCGAACTTGTGCGAGAAAATACGCTCGTGAAAGGAAAAAAATGTACGCTGAGTAAGTAAACGTCTTTATTTTTTTAGTCATCACTTTTTCATTGAATTCTATACCGATAATACTATCACAATACGCGGAAATTCGCAGTTGATTGTGCAATCGTCGCAATCGAATTGCCGAATATTGCGTACCTTATCACCTTACAGAAGTAGATATGTACTTGGAAGCTAATTGAAAACATTCGAAGATAAGGGAATAGATGCGAGGAGAGGAGAGAAAAGGATGGAAGATGATTCTTGGCAAAGTTCGAAAATAACATTTTACCTTTACGATTTCTGCGAATTTTTAATGAATTTTTTTTCAAACTTGGAGTATTGGTTAGTGAACTGGAGGAGAGTGTGGTGGAATATTTTCACATTTTTCTAACCATTGAGCTGACTTGGAATTCAACTGTGAGTTATTCCAGGTTACTCTAAAGGGTGCTAATCTTGGAATAGAAAAATTAAAAAAATTCAGCAGGTCTAATTATCTTCATTACGGAGTGTTTTCCGGTGGAAAATTCAAAAGTGAAAAATTTACATTTTTTTTCGAATTTTTCATTTTTTTTTCTAGAGAAATTTTGGGGAAGAGGGAGGAGGGAAAGATTCTCAGAGTTGGGAAAATTCGAAGAAGTTCCTATTTGTGCAGAATACTCTAAAAAATGTGAAAATGGTCTTACTTAGGCCTCGATGGAAAATAGAAAGATAAAAGATCTCACCTGGAAGTTCGAATCAATAATTTCCCCTATTTGTCAATTTTCAGAAATTTTTCAATTTTTTACCATTTGTCTGTTTCTTAAAATTTTACAATTTTTTATTATTCATCAATTTTTTGAAATTCATAAAATTTATAAAATTTGTTCATTTTTTATGATCCACCAATTTTTGAAAGTTTGTCACTCTCATAAAATTTGCCTATTTTTTAAAATTTGTTTACTTTTTCAAAATTTATCAATATTATTAAAAAAATTCAATTTTATATTATTTGTCAATTTTCCAAAATTTTTTGGGTTTTTCAAAAATTACTCATTTTTTATTTGTTGTCAACTTTTTAAAATTTATCAAATTTTTTAATTTTTTAATTTTTAAAATTTTGAAACTTTTTGTAAATTTTTTAAAATTTTCAATATTTGGAAATTTTGTTATTTTTTCAATTTTTCCAACTTTTTTCTCAATTTTCTGTTAGATATTTGCCAGTATGTATTTCAAAATTTGTTAATGTTTTCAAAATTCGTATCTTTCACGGATTTTACTTTGGATTTCCTACTATGCATTTATTGCAACAAATTTTTTAACTTGTCGTTTTTAAAGGTATCCATTTCTCTGTTAATAAGTAATTTACTTTGGATCTTCATTTTCATTTTTTCCCCCCATTTCTCTGCTTTGTTTATTCACAAAAATTTCTGCTAGTTTTTTTTTTTTTTTTTTGTTTCGTTTACAAAATATTCAGGCAGTCTGCTTTTTTTCAAACTTTTCATCGACACCTGTATCCATTTTCGTACACAAATCAACAATTTATTCGAAATTATTTCAATTTATTTTGCAATTTCATCAAAACAATTCAAATAATAACAAAAAAAAAAAACAAAAAAAAAAAAAACTTTGAGAGTGTTACAAAAGCGTACAATTTCAAAATCGAAAAATAAAAGAAAAAACAATTCGTAAAAAGGAAAATAGAGGCACTTTGGCGATCACAGATTCGAAATGCAGGAAGCTTGAAGGTAAAATTGGCCTGGGATTCTTCGCATCACTCGTCGAAAATACCTATTCAAAAAAAAGGAATCTCCATTAGCTCACCTAACTCGTAAATTGAATTGAAAAAAATTTAAATTCGATGAAATTTTCCAATCTTACCTCTTTTGACGAAAAACATGAACCATTTGGAGGCGGCATCGACGTACTTTGGATTGCTGTAGGCGGTCAACATGTTCTCGGCGGACAAAGGCTCTTCGAACGAGTACCCTCCAACATGAACTGGCATTTCACGATTATTCACCAACGGCAATACTACACCGCAGATCCACATAAAGGTCATATGCTGCTTACGAATGTCACTTTTGATATCGTCCAACGTGTACGGATCGAGTTGATATTTTTTGAACAGTTCGTTCATGGTATTGGAATAAATTTCCAGCAACGTATCGAAGTGCTGTTCTACGTCTTCGAAAGACATAGCACCGATGGCCAGATAGAAAATGTCGATCAATGGGGGATTCCATTTAGCAGTTGTGAAGTGGATAAAGTTGACGTCTTGAATGGTGCCATCGTCGTTATGCTTGAAGAGTATCCCGGCAGCCATCAGGTTACCGTGAGCGATGACGTGTAAACTACCCTCCATACCATCGTTGACCTTTTCGCTTATATTGTTCTTCATCTGATCCAGTCTGTCGCTGTATTTTTCTTTTATTTCGGCGTTTAAATTTTCTACAAAATGGCTCATTCCTTGATCGAAGTAAGCGTTCGCTTTGTCGCAGTCTTTACACTGGTCTTCCTTTTCGAATTCATTTCTCGGTTTGGGTACAGTTTTAATCATCTCGGGGAGTAATCCGCGTTTATCCAAGATGACAGATAGAGCGTGAAACTTGGCTAATTTCTCGAAAACCGCCTTACACTGGTCTAAGGTTAGAGGTTTCGTTATGTGTGGTGTTTTGTAGCCGAGCGAGTAGACGTCTTCTAGGATCAAGGTGTTTATGTATTCGGTATCGTCGCCGGCGATAAACCTAGGGGCGAAATGTTCGCCTTCGAGTTTCGCCATTTCGGCGAATACCTGCGAATACAGGACGTATTCCTTCTCGTAGACGCCGTACGAGTACATGAAGTTGTAGACTAGCGAAGCTATCGGCTCTATTACTAGGTATTGCGTGGAGTACGGTTGCGAGTTCTTCTCGTACTCTATGAATAGCCGGAATACCTCTTGGTACGGTGATTGACCTGCGTGAATGGTTGATTTCGCGTCCAGGTCGTAGTGTTTGATTTGCACGTCCGAGATGTCTACGTTGTCAAGTCGTAGGATTTCCTTGCAGAGGTCATCGTTCAAAGGGAATAGCTGTAACCGAAAAATACCACAAATGCATCGGTTAAAGTTACTCGAAATCAAAAAAAAGGTGAGAAGAATTGGTGCTTTTTGGTGGGAAAATTTAAAACAACGTTGTTTCGCAGTAATATAAACGGAAGTAAGGTTGTTTTTAAATTGGAAAAATTTTATCATTTTTTTCATTTTATTTTTTTTATTTCATGTGATGGATTTTTCAAGTCATCTATGGGTCTAATGGGTCTAATGGGTCTATGGCCTAAATTAGTCAATTTGGTATTTGAATTTTTTAAAACGATGCTTCAAGCATAAGAACATTGATCAATCAACTTACATGCATGGTTTCGATCGAAGCTACAAAGTAATTAACTAATAATAAAATAATGAAAGAAAATTTTCTAGACATTGAAGGAACTAGAATTAGATTTCGCGAAAGTTTCACGACACTTGAGACCAATTATAATACCGAAGGAAAAAATTAAAAAATAGGTACAAATTAGACTAGAAAAAATTGAACTTGAAAAAAACTAAAAATACTGAAGCGATTGAAACAACAACGAGTATTGTTTTGTTTTTCTCGCGAACTGATCAATTTATAATGATCGTATACCAACGTGTTCGATGAATCCCACTACCGGCTCGTTTCAAGGACCATGTGCCAAAAAATTCAATCGTCGCAGGAAAAAGTGTACTTTATTTCGCAAACACGTGCAATATAATGTGTAGGTATTTGCAGATGCCACGCCGCGCCGCCGCCGGATGGAGTCTCCGTTATTGGCATTATATGGTGCAATATGTGCTTTCGAGTGTTTATTTTTCGGAAGTGTGGAGTTGGTTGATCGTAAATGTAGGTAGTATGTGGGTACTTTTAGCTGGATTTCTGATAAATTCACATTTCACATTTTCACATTTACGCCGGGCATGTCAGTGCAAAATAAACAGTTAGGACGCATTAGTTCTTAGAATGAGCTGAGCCAGAAGTTTAAAATGTCAGAAGTTTTGCTGAATTCACTGCAGCAGCGTATACTTCGACGATTGATTTTTTTAAATGAAAATTTCCACAGGTCAATTTCAGGTTTCCAGGTCTCCATATCAATTTTTGCAAAGTGTTCATTTTCTAAAAAATGTTCATTTTTACGTAATTTTACATTCTCACATAATTTTTTACTTTTACGAAATTTCCGATTTTTAAAAATTTTAATTTTTAAAAAAATTACAAAATTTTCAGTTTTCACAAAAATTTCTCATTTTTTAATAATTTTTGACTTTTAAGAAATTTTCAGTTTGTACAAAAATGTTCATTTTTACATAATTTTTTATTTTTACAAAATTTTCAGTTTTTAAAAAATGGTCAGTTTTTATAATGTTCATTTTTACATACCGTAACCTGGGACTACTTTGAATAATTTTTTCAATTTTTTTCATCTTATTACTATTAGAAACCACAAAAAAAATGTTCAGACAAAAAAGTTTCCTCTTCACCCCATCTATCCAATGGGCTTGTCACCCATCTCGGAAAAGTCTGTTTTGTTGCCGAACTAGTCCCCAGAAAAATCATTCAAAGTAGTACCAAGTTTCGTTGAAATTGATTCACATGAAAAGGTTTTAGAAGTAAAAAACTGCATGCTGCTCTATAAAAAAATCATAAATACATAGGCGGAGATAGGGGGCTGGGGGGCTATAGCCCTCCCAAATGTTGCATTAGCCCCCCAAATCATTTCCGAATATGAAAGAAAAGCGCTTTATTATGTTTCCCAGCATACAAAATAAGCAAAAAATACGCCTTTTACAGGCCAAAGTTGCACTTTTTTCAAAAGTTTTCTAAAAATTTTCGCCCTCGTTTCGCTCGGGCTATATTATACTTCCTATTTTTAGGATATAGTTGATGTAAAAATGTTCAGTTGAGGGTTTAGCCCCCCCCCCAATTATGGTCTATCTCCGCCTATGCATAGATACCTATGCAAAATTTTTCTTACGTAATAGGGGCAAATTCTATTTTTAAAAAAATTGAATCAAAAAAAATTTTCAAGTCATGGGGATGGGTAGTAAATTAAAAACTGAGCAAATTTCGTCATATTCAGTTTTTGCCTCACTTCAAAATTGAAGGGGCTATCATAGCATGTTGATTTAAAAAATTACTAAAAAAAAAATTGATCATGGAAATGGATGAAGGGTTGAAAATTGAACAAATTTTATTCTGTACATCATTTGCCTATTTTGAAAAT
>FIZT01055403.1:0-15668 GCA_900065295.1 Paracoccus marginatus
TATCGGGATCTCCTTAGGGCCCCAATCGAATACATTATGCGTTGATATCATTTTGACAACTGGTAGTGGGGGTAACGATGCGTCGTACTTACCCCGAAGAGAAACGTCGCTTTTCTCACCAGGTTCTCGTGGGAGTATTGTGATGTCGCACGCGTTAAAAAGATTGCCCCTGGGGTACGGGTTAATATGCATCGATCGGGCTGAAATTTTTTTCATGACATATTGATATATAGTCTAACAAATTTAGGTCCGGCCCCGATAAAAATTCAAAAGTTTGAAAATGAGTGCCACCCTAACGTATGTGCAAAATATGAAAATAACCTGGGTACTGGCTTGTCCTTGATTTTTAGAAAATTTCGTTACCAACATTTTCACTCGCCCAATTCTTTTCATATTCCAGTTCAAATATTTTTTGAAACCCCTTCCTCACAAATGATCACCCTAGGTAAACAATCGAGTACGTCGCAATTTGAAATTTCACTTGGAGATATTTTCATTACCATTTCATTCATTCATCGCATAATATACCAGCAGAGAAAAAAATACATATAAATATTTCATGAATGGTAAATTTCAACGTTAAACTTAATGCAACGCTTGTTGTTTTATTTTTTGCATGCTGCTTCGTTTTTTTCCCCATACACTTTTACAGTTTGTAGCTTTTGTTTTTTTTTTTTTTTTTTCATAAAATACCTACGGTTATTTTTAAGCGTATGCATACCTGCAACATATTATTGGGTATACGTACATTGAACGAAGAATACGACACTTGCGTGTGTGGAAGAAATGTTTTAAAATTTCTGAAAACCCGGGGGGGGGGGGCTATAAACAAATATGCTGCGTTGAAGCAGAATTTTATGGTTCTAACTCCTGAACTGGTTAGAAAAAAAATTTAAAAAGCAACAAGAATACTCGTTCTTTTTCCAAAATCACTAAAAAATCTCTCGTTTCGCTCGGAGACTAATTTTTGTTTATTTTTTTTTTTATTCAAGTTCGAATTTTGATGGAAAAGGTAAATTCAAAATTTAAATCTTACCGTCTTTTTTTTTTTTTTTAAATTGAAAAATAAAAAGAGGCGGAAATTGTCGGAGTACTTCGAGCGACAAAAATTTTAATCCGCCTCGCTGTTTGCGAGCACAACGCAGCAAAGACGAACATTTTTAAAGACCGGAGCATGTGACTCACTGATGCGAATTTTCATTCTATCGAAGTGCAAATGTAAGGGATTTGCTTTGCTTGGGAAAATATTCTCGATAATTTTCATGCAATTTCCGTTCTTTAGGCTCTTTTTCTTTTTTTTGCAATTTTCTTTCTTTTTTTTTTACTCTTCGGTGTAGTTATTTATTTACTGCAAAGGTATACTTATTCGACGAAATGATGATGGTATCTATCGGTAATGAAAGTGTCGAAAAGTGAAGAGTGTCAGGGATCGATAGAAGTCAAAAAACGAATGAAATATTGTTGTTATGATACGAGCTGTGCAGCGAGGGAGAGAGGAGGGGGGTTATTTTACGAGATTACCTCGAGGCCAGTTGCAAATAATTTCATAATCTTACGGTGCTGTTGAGTTTTTATCGAAAATACTTTCCTTCGAAATTTTTATTTTAGAACTTTCAAAAAATTGCAAAAAAAGCGGTTTCATTTGGTTTTCTTTGGATTAGAAAAAGGAGGAGGGAAGAGAAAAAGTATTGCAAACATTCTCAAAATTTCGCAAAAATTTTTGTTGAGACGTAGAAAATTTTTTAAAAATTTCTATTTTTCTCCAAACTATAAAATTTTTGCATGTTGAAAAATTTTCAAAATTGTAATTTTTCCCATAGTCTGGTAAAATGGCAAATTTTTTATAAATTGAAATTCTCTCAAATTTTTGTCCCCTAAATATTTACGAAAATTGAATAAAATGGCAAATTTTTGATCAATTGAAATTTTCTCAAAAATTTAAAATTTTTTGCCTCAAAAATTAAACTTTTTTAAATTTTTAAATTTTCTAGATACTAAACTTTTTTCAAAAACTGAAGTGTTGCAATGAATTGGGTTTTCCCAAAAATTCAAAAAAATAAATGAATTTTCTGAAAATTGAATTCTCCTTATGACAAAAATTGAAACTTTTAGGAATTGAAATTTTTCCAAAAATTGGAACTCTTTCAGAAATTGAAATTTTTTTAAAATGAAATAAAATGTTAGATCCTTTTTTTTTTTCCTATACGCCATGTACAGTAACAAAGGCTGGAGGCGTTTCATAGGGAAGGGTAGTTTATAGACGGGGCTTCAAATTGGTTTCAGTGAGGAATTTTAGAAGATGTTGAATGTTAGTTTGATCGTCGGAGAGTATTTCTTTGGGGCTGTTAGATGTTAAGTATGTGGATCTGTCTTTTTGAAATTTAGGACTATGAAAGATGAGGTGATTTACAGTAATTGTTAGATTCTGAAATTTTCTTGAAATTTAAATTCTGTAGGTAACAATTAAATTTTATTGAAACTTGATTTTTTTTTTCAAAGATTGAAATGTTCCCTTGAATTGGTTTTTTTCTTCCAAAATTCAAAAAATGTAAATTTTCCAAAAAAAGAATTTTTCTTTATAAATCGCGGAAATTCTCTCAAAAATTTGTTTGATATCTTTCCACAAATTAAAAATTTTTCCATGAATTGGGATCAATTTTCTCAAAAATACGAATTTTCGAAAAAATTAATTTTTTTTGAATTTAAAATTTTCTTAGGATTGAAATATTTTCAATAAATAGAAAATTTTTCCAACAATTTGTGAGCTTTTGATTTATTTTTTTTTTTTTTGGGGGGGGGGGGGTTTTTTTTTTTTTTTTTTTTTTTTGGGGGGGGGGGGGGATCTCATTATTTCTACATTTTGAATCCAAGTATCGAGAATATTTTCCCAGGTACTGAGGGAATATACTTCAATTCGCTCGTCGATTAAAAACACACGCTAATTTTCTGATCTCCTTTTATCATACTCGGAAGTGTCAATTCTCCACAAGTGCTCGTACGCAGAAAAAAAATCATCTCATTTGATACCGCATTGTGCATTCACGACGAACTAGTACTTGCAAAAATGATTACAACGTGAGTACCATTAGACAAACAATCGAATCGTACCCAGATATGACTCTTTTTACCTCACTTATCGGCGTATTATTCGCCTATACATTCCATTTCGTAAAATTCTACTGTGTTGCTGTACGCGTCGACAATGTCGACATCGACAACGATGATATACTTAATCAAAATAACGTGCATTATTCTACCCTAAGCTGTAATTCCTCCGAAGATTGGTTTACTTCCTCGTACAACTCGTCTTATTTTTTTCTACCCCCTCCCTTCTCATCCCGGTCTGTTTATCGAATAAAGAAAAAAAAACATAATACGTACTTACGCCAGAAAAATCGCGTATTTTCCGCGATACCTACCTTGCGTCGCATACGCTTGGAAGAGTGCTGAGAGCGACTCAGAGTGCATGAACGGTGTTGTTATTTTATTTTTTTTTTCCAAAGCAATAGGGAAAATACGTACGTATACCTATGTGTACGTTATAAGTTATATGGGATGTTTCAAGCAAGAACGAACGGTATTTTATTTATACTTATATATACTTTTTTCCCCGATACATATAATACACAGTACAGGGATTCGAGCTCCGTATACCTACCTATGTGGACGATAAAATGTGTAGATTATTGTAAAAAGCTTAAGATGCGACCAGCTGATTAGAAACGTACGCTTGTGTACGAGTACGAGATTCATTGGTATTATCTCGCGCCGCTATTTCATTGAATACATTTACTTCGGTGAAATATACCATACCTACGTATATGTAGATGTACATTGTACACGGTTTATAGTATACATACCTATGTGAGTGAAAGTACCTACCATAATCTAGCATTTCCCTCGAACTCGTTCAACCCTCTTTCCTTGGTATACCTAAATTGAATACTTATTTTTTCGTCTAAGAAAAAAAGAATATGCTGATGTTTATTTACAGCGAGACGACGACGACGAGCTTTACCTACCAAAAAATTCATCGAAAATATGGTTTACTTAATTGTTGAGTTGTTTTCTTTTTTTTATTAGCAAATTTTTTTCAAATATGGAGTTGTTGTTTTTTTTTTCCCATTTGTATATAAAATATTGTATTTGTATATAATTTTGGTTAGTGATGTAGCAAATTATTATGTATATATGCGTAACTTTCTGCAATAAGATGAGCCTTTTTGAGGCAAAAAAAAAAAAAAATTTACAAAATACTTAAGGACAAAAACGAAGCGCTCGAGAAGCGCGCTAAAGGTATATTACGGAAGACCGCAAATAGAGGATTCAATATTTGTAGTCGACTTTTTGTGATATTGTACGTATAATTTAAACAGAATTTTTTTATATAAATTATGATGTATGTGTGTGTTTTTTTTAATAAAATATTTTTTTCGTTGTTAATTGTAAAATAATAAGACGAGAATGTCGGACTCGTGTTCGTATATGCGTTATGTAGTTCGCTGCTTGTTTTGCTTTTTTTTTTTTCGCGCGTAAATAGGTCGGAAAAGGGTTCTCGGTAGCGTGTTCGACGATTTCCGATTACGGCGAAGTATTTATAAATTTTATTTTTAGTCGAAATGTACGCTCGACGCGCGAGATAGGTGTAGGAGTACACGAGAGTGAGACGAATCGGCCCAGCAGCCGTGTGGCTGCGTGGCGCTGGCATGGCGTGGCCTGTACCCTAGCCGCGTATGGAGTATCACGAATCTGGTCGTGGAAAAGAATTTTACTAATTCATCAAATAATAAAGCCGGCCGTGCGCTTGGTTGGAAATGTATGTATTTGCAACGGAGGGCGAGAGGACGGCAGGGGGAGTGAATGGAATAGATCTCGTTAATTGCGCATGTGTTGCTGCGATCGCAACAACCTATACCGTTTTTCATTTCGCGCAAAAGTTTTATCAGTTCCGTTATCATTTTAAAGTCCGGTTTTAACATTTTCATCCGGATGGTACGTACGTGATGCGTATAGACCGTTGACCATTGTACGTACTGTGTAAAGTGGGGTGTAAATGAAATGAAATGCTGTATGGGAATTGATTCGAACGTATTGTGGCGATCTGGAGAAATTTACAATTGGTTTTTTTAGGGTGAGAAATGATCTGTCGATTGGCTATATAGGTATACGTGTATGGCAAAGGGTTGTGTCGTGACTGTGCCTACTGCCTAGCCACGCATACGTATAGATGACGTTATTAGATTGGGTCATCTTTCTAAGCGCCTACTTTGATTACTCCTGGCTTACTTGCAATGAGTTCCGAAGCGCGCACAAGTGACCATATGGTCGAACATTCCTCAAGTAACGCGTTTAATACGCTGAAACCGTCCTCTCCTACCACGAAGCGAAAAAGAAAAAAATAACGTAAAGAAAAAGTAGCAGATGAAGAAGAAGAAGAAGAAAAAAAATACTAAAACAAAACTCAATCGTGTACTGTTCCTTGCGCTTCCCTTTAGCTGTCAGCTTTAGTTTGTAGATATCACACAACTCTCATCAGTATGTTATTCTCATACATGATTCATTTTCCACCTCCATTGTTCTCGCTACTAGTCTGCTTTAATTTGCTCCGGTTTTGCTGTTGTTGGTTTTTTTTTTCATTTCGATCTCGCTCTCTCTCTCTCTCTCCCTCTGCGTACGGTTCTTTTTTCATCGGATTTTGCTGTCGATGCCGCGCCGATAGTACGATGGTGAGCTGAGATGTCGTTGCCGGGCTTGTGGGTTTCCGCCCGGTTTGGTTGGCTGTTTTTTGTGGATGATTTTGTGCAGTAGGTCCAGGGAACGGTTTGGAGTCGATGGACGAGATTGAAGAGTGGTCGAGGTGAAGTTTGAGGTTGAATTTGGTCGATTTTTGATCTCACAATCAAAATGAGAACTTATTGAGCATTGGCTGGTTCGTGGATGGATCGAGTGAAATTGATTTTGTTAGAGAAGAGAGAAGACTCGTCGAGGGCTAATTTCTTTGACCTTTTGCGTCGTTTCAAGTCGAAATTGGAAGAACAGATGAGCGGAAGGAAGAGCTCGTAATAGAAAATTTTCAAATTTTTGACGTTTTGTTTAGTTGGAAAGATTTCTCGAGAGTGACAAAAATCACGAAAATGAAATTCAAGGTGGTCTCCAGAATAGTTGGTAAATTTAATTTTTCCAAAATGGTTGGTGGTGGGGAAAAGGGACTATTTTTTCAAATTTAGTTCTAATCTACGATCTTCAAAATTGATTAAATAATTCAGTTTGGTGTTTGGCGTCTTCTATGATTTTGCAATTTTTTTTTCAAAATTTTTTTTTTTTGATTTTTTTTAAGCATGACAGCATGTTTGAAATTTTTATTGAAAATAAATTTTTTCAAATCGACCCATTTTCATTTTTTAATTTTTTTTTTTTTCGAAAATTTCATTTTCCTGGGAAAATTTCTCAAATATTGTTGCTATCAAATTTTCACGTTTTCTATAAGATGAATCTTTCCAAAAAATGATAACAAAAATTATTCCTAGGAAAATCTTGAAAACTCAGATCTATTTTGATTTTTGGAAAATTTGAAAAAAAAATTCATGTTTTTAAAAAAATTTATTTCTTTGCCCTCAATTTTTTAAAACGTATCTACGTATAGTAGCTAATGTTCATTTTTGGTAAACTGATTTTTTTCATTTCATTTTTCTGTCATTTTACAAAATTTTATTTCAAATTTTGTCCCTTTAGGGTGAAATGAAATTTTTTTGACTCATGCAGCATAATATTTTTATTTTTTTTTTCAAAATATAAAAAAAATGTTGAAATCAAATTTTTTGAGAGAATTGTTTCAGCTTGTTGTAGAAAGTTGTATCTCAATTTTTTGAAGAAAAGCAATTTTTAATTTTTTTCTATTTCGTTTCTCTGCGACTTGGTTTGAATTTTATGATAAATTTTCAATTTTTCAAAATTCATTTTTCTTTAATTTTTATCTCTATTTCACTTTCAAATTTCGCTGCAGAAAGTTGTCGAAAAAATTGGCCGTATTTTTCGTATCCCTTAATTCGATACTTACTTAAGGTATATGAACTGCTCTCAATGTTGGTATTTTCAGTTAGGTACGTTGATGTATTTCGCTGATGAAGGTGCATTGTGGAAGAGGTGATGGCGCGACGATCGTTACAAGTACACCTGAATGTCGTCTCGATGAGTATAATGTGGATGTGAACTTATGACGCAAAAAAAAAATTTCAAAATTACCATCTATCGTAATAAATTGCACGAGGACATGACGTTGAAGCATAAAACGTCGAGAAAAATTTCCAAGAGAGGCGACGCGACGTCGTCGGTCGAACACATAGTCTTTGTCATCGAACGCAGCGAATGCAATTTACCTGCGTGTGTGTGAGCGCCCGTCTCATGCGCGACTGCATCGTGCAAATATACTTTGCACGTGCATTAGACGCGAAGGACAAATTACGAGAAATTTTCTACTCATTTTATCGACGAGCGACTGGGCGACGCGGTGTGCAGGTAAATAATTAAGTAAGTACTCGCTGAGTGGACGCTGCGCTGCGAGAATTTGACGGCGCTATAGGTGACTTTGGCGGAACAGATGTGCGGAGGAAGGGCGCGACGGCGGCGGCGCTTATACGAGTAATTTTTTGCGGTCGTTTATATGTTGTCGCTGAAAGGTTATTAATTTTGTCAATCAGCTTTGAATGGTCGGCCGACAGAAACATGAATACGACATGCTTTGTGCGATCGCAAAACGAAAAATTATTCTATGAGAACCAACATATAGTACAAGATCTTAACGCGTTTTGAATTCGTAATCGATTGCGCTGCCAGTTAATCATCGCTTCTTTCTTGTTCTTGTACACAATACGTGTAGGTTTTATGCGTAGGTATTTTTACCTGTTAGTGTGCTAATGAGTAAGCTATTTATTGGGATGAGATTGAATTGCAACATTTACTAATTATCGTAATTCTTATTTCAATGCTAAGGCGAGCTTTCGTCAATGAAACAGACACTTCCACTTCGCTCGGAATCTCAACCCCGGCATGGTAGGGCAGTTTGGTTTTTTGGGTAATTACAAAATCGCCCGTCAGTCGATTCCAATTGCCCACGCTGTTATTTTTTCCACACCAGAGAGACGTACGCGATGTTATCTTCCATATGAATTCATGTTAGAATGGTTTATGTACCGGATGGCGAGCCGAAAAATTGCTTTTTGTTTCAATGAGCCGGTCGGTAGATCGAAAGATGGTCGATGAACTGGATTTTTCATCGGTTTTCTAACGTCCTCGAGTTTGAAAACAGGCTAGGCTTTTTAAAATTTACTTTGAAAATACGATTCGTTTGTTATTGAGTTGAATATGTGAATTCGACCAACTTCTGAAGCTCTAAGGTTTCGCTAAGCTCTTCGAAAAACTCACCCTGGATACTTTGGTCTAAGAAATGACGTAATGTCCAACATTAGTTCACTTTTTTCCGCTTGAAAAAAATTCAGAATTTTTTCTAATCTGAAAATATGCGCCAAGATCTTCTTGAAAGTTTCGACTTAGCCTTTTTGAATGATTCTCATTATTCACAATTGACTTACCTCTGACTAGGTATTGCGTCGTATCGCTTGAACAAGGTGAAAAACGTCGTGATCGTATTGACCGACGGTGTCACCATCGCGATATGTCAATTCGAATGTGAAAATTCTGCTGACGATGCCAACAATAAAAAAAGAAAATCAACGCAGGTTTCCATAATTTTATTGAAATATCTTCTTTTTTTTTCTTAGTACATTTGCACTTACGAAATACTCATCTAATCGACGACCGTTCTAAACATTAAGCGTAAAATTATTCAAATCAAATGGCGACAAAGCTATAGATTTCAAGGCGACGTCGATGCTTAGTCGGTAATTCGAATTAAATTTCTATACGATTAATTTTTTATTCGAGATTACGAGGAAAAAAATTACATCTTGACGGACACAAGTAACAATTCCGTAATTGCCGGTTTATATATCTACGCGACGAGATCTCTGTGGGCTTATTTAATTAGACTTTCGAACATATTTACGGCCGTTTAAATTTCCTAGCTTGTGTAATGCGGCCTCTGTGTAGTGGTATTTGTGCAGTTGGCTTTATTTCGCCGGTTTAACCATCTGGATCGGTGTACGTACATGTATAGTGTATCGATTTAAACGGTTTTATTGGATTGGTTCATTGAAGAGAATTAAAGTCGGCCAGCTTTCGAGCAATTGATTGAGCTTAATTAGACGAGAAAACAAGAGGGTGCGTGGGAGGTTCTGGAAGAATTCGTAGGATCGAGATAGTCCATACGGAAGAGTGTTCGAGAATTCATTTGGAATAAGATGATGAAAAGTGGAGTGTTCGAATGGATGTAAGTAGTGCCTACATGATGGCATGAAAATGTTTAGGAGTTACTCAGAGGCACAAGTCTCCGTAGGTATTGAATTTTCTAAGCGGTTGACCAGTGTTACCAGACTTATGATGCAGTTTTAAAACATCAAAGTTCATCTTTGATGAGGCAATAGTCAGTTTCTTCATTGCAAAGGTATTTCCAATTATTTGACTATATTTTGAGACATCTCTCTGTTTTAATTTCGATTTTTTCAATTTTCAAAACCGCATATGGCTACACTGAATGAGTTAGTTGGTACCCCTGTTTGACATTTGAAATTTTCAAGCCATTTAAAGCTATTGAACCGAGTTTGAACTGCCTAAGTGGGTCAGTTTCAGATTGAGAAAAGGGATGCAGAACTTCAGACACGTAAATTTTACTTTTTTTGATTCAAATTTCATTTTGGCCAGTTTTGGCATTACTGATACCGTGATAATTGATTAAAATGTCCTAGATTTTTTTAGCTTTAAAAGCTCTGAATTGCCAACATAGATTTCGAACAATTGAATTTTGTTTTAGGGCATTCCATATCTAATTTTCATTTTTCTCAATTTTCAGAAAAATCCATAGAAATTTAAAAAAATTAGTTATTCGAATGATTCAAAAAATTTTGCTCCAATTTTCAAGCCTTGATTCCTCTGGAAACCCCCTTGGAAAAAAAAAAATAGAACGCTACGAATAACGTCTTCCTCTTCAGACCTCCCAGTCACTACTGCCGCATATCATGCGCAGATTTGATGCGCAGTAAACCACTTACTGTGCGTTTACTTTCCCTGGGTACTGGTTAAAAGCGTTTTTCTACAAAATGCCATTCCAGATTACTGAACTTTGTACGCTGGTGACGCTGGTCAAAACCGCCACTTCCAATTATGTACTTACCAAGATGTAATAAGAGTAGAGTAAAGGTTTATAAGAATGCGATTGCTGCTTATCGACTTGATTAAATGTAACTGGGGTAAAATTACATGAACTTTTGCGAGGCTACTTGTAATTACATTTTAAGAAGTATACATCTCGTGTTCGTGTTGCTTATGCTTGGCCTGATACTTTCAAAGGAAGAAAATGTCGCTTGCGGCGAAAAACTTTCACGGTGGTTTGCACCGCGAAAATAACGGCGCAGCCGACTCTCAAGCTGCTTCTTATTCTCGTTCATTTGAATTTCAACTCGTGCTCGTACCCAAGTCTGCCGATGTTGCGACCGTAAATAACATCATCAAAATGTGTAACTCGCAGTTAAAAGCTGAAAGTTTTTTGTTAGGTTTATTTTTTTAATGGTCAGAGTTTTTTTATAGAAGCGAGTTTCCTGTATCTTTCTGTAGTCTTTTTAACCGACTCCCTCCCTACTTTTGAAGAAATAAAGATTAAAAGATGGTTTTAATCTTGAATTATTGCGTTGTTTTTTTTTTTGTTTTTTGAATTAGGGGTCGGTGTTGTTGGTTTTTCTTGTGGAAGTGTTTTTCAGTTGAAAATCAATTTTATAGGTTGTTGAGATGTTATCGTTTCATCGCCAACGTCATTGACCATCTTTGGTATACGTAATGCTGGCTCGTGGATTTCATCCGGTGATACAGTTTTCTTCTCACACGTTCTGCTGTAGTGCGGCCGATGTCACAAATTCGTCTTCGATGTTGTCTTCACTCGATGGTCACGTATTCGTGTATCGACCACGTAAATTTTATCATTCTCTCGATTCATTTCCTGTAACAAATAACAAAACGTTGCGATTTATTGCGAAATCAATCGGGACCCCAAGGTACTGTATTTTTTAACGCTGGAAGGACTTAACAGGTTTGGGGATCACTTGAAAGTATGAAGTAGTGGAATGATTGGGAGTTGTATCAGATTCTCCTCTTTTCTCTTTCTGCGGTCGAAAGCAAGTTGAAATGGATTTTGGATGAAGGCATGTAATGGTCATTTCACATTAGGATTTTTGGTGTGATTTTCTTTTCATTTGTGTACATAGATTTTGATTGATTCCGTGATTGGTTAGAATTTTTTTTAGCAAAATTCACTATAAATTTCTTAGGTGAAAGATCAGTCATTTTTCCCCACTGTCTTCAGTAAATTACGATTGATACTGGGATTGAAGATTCATCTGTCTGATTGATTGAGTTGCTAATTGTAGTTTTTTTCATTCAATTTTTTATTTTTCTCGTTCATTTCTAAAAATAGATTTCAATTTGTTTTTTTGACTATTTTATTTTCTGGGTTATTTTCATTCAATTTTGTTAATTTATCAAAAATTGATTGATTCTGGGATCTGGGATTGTTTGCTTGGGGCTGTTTAGACTGGAATTTTTCAATTTTTATATTTTTTAAAACTCTGAGGCCAGGGATTTTACAATTTTTGGTTTGGTTGTTAATCTACTCAGTTGATATTCTTGTTGATTCATAAAAATTGATTGATTCTGGGATAGTTTGTTTGTTTGCTTGATTGCTTTAAAAAAAAGACTGATTGTTTTCTTCAATTCCCTAAAAAAAACTTGATTGTTTCTGGAATCCAGAATTTTTATTTTATCATTTTATTGTTTGATTTATCAAGTTGCTATCTCACTCCCTTATTTAATTTATGAAAAATTGATTGATTGTGGGATTGTTTGTCTGTCTTTTTCCTTGATGATTATGACTGAATTTTTTTCTCTGTCTTTGTAAAAAAAAATTATTGATTCTGGGATTTGGAATTTTAATTTTTTTGTTTGATTGTTCAATACTTGACTTATCAAAAATTGATTGATTCCGGGATAGTTTGTTTGTTAAATTGCTTGATTTTTGAAACCAATTTTTTTCTTTGTTTTTCTGAAAAATTAATTGATTCTGGGATCATAGATTTTTATTTCATTTATTATCAACGTAAGTTGCTCTTTTTTTTCAAGAAAGTGATTGATTTGACTCTGGGATCAGGGATTTTTATTTTTTTTATTTACTGACATGAGTTGCTATTCTTTTTTTTTTCAAAAAATTGATTGATTCTGGGATGAGAGATTTGTTTTTTGTTTGATTGTTTTATTGATTGGGTTGCTATTCCCACTCCTTTTTTATCAACCTAGGTACGTATTGAAAATTGGTCGATTCTGGGGTACGAGATTTATTTTCAAAGTCATGATTAATTTTCGATTGTTTATTTGTTTCAATTTGGCAATTTTCTCTCATAAATCTTAGCATCTATACAGTCTGATTGTTGGGCTCTACGAATTTTTCTAAAGATTCTCATTAGGCTTCTCGAATGCAATCACACATACCATCATGTGTAGGCTTTGCTGGAGTGAAAATTTTAATTATGAATCAAGTCTACTTGTACTCTGTATAATATGCGACACGAGCACACGGTGAAAACTGATATAAGCGCGAAGAATTTACGTTTAGCTTGTTATATCGATGTTTTCTCGTATCATTGCGGACCAGTGTGAGAGGTGGTTTTTTTTTCGCTATACGCTTTTGAGTGACATCAGTATTTGAAAGTGCTGATGTATTGTAGTCACGTAATAATTCCCTCGACCGAGTCAATTATTCGCGTCGTTGAAAGCTTCTGCTTCGTGTAATGATTCCATAAGCGCGTTGCTGAGATGAGCTAGGCGAGACGCTAAACGAAGGGTAAATTTTCATTTCTTCTTTTTTTTTTTTTGGTAATTTCCGCAAGTATTTGGTCTTCGAGTCTCGAGCGCCCGGGTTTTTAACCTTTTGCGTACGAGATCGAGAATGGGGGTAGGGGAGGTCTGAACTGAATTCGTGGTATTTGTCTATGGCTCGTGCTAGACTGGTCTGTACAAAAATATTGCTACTTACCTGTTCGGCGCTTGTATTTTATTTATTTATTTTTTTTCAAGTTCGTATGCCCCTTGGAAAAGGCAGTCACGTGCGTTGCTACCTGTATTTTGCGATTGTTTGTGTCCGGTTTGCCGGCACATTAGGTTTGTTTGAAATCCATCGCGAATACCGCTCATTGTCTAGTGTCCGAGTTTTGAAAAAAAAAAAAAAAAAGTAGAGGCAGAGAAGAAGCTATACGAAAGAAAGAACAAGCCTGTCCGTTTCCATTGTTTTTGCGTGGCTCGTCTATTAGTTTATTGTCTCGAATATAACCGATGGTTTTTACCTCGAGGCTAATCATTATTGCGATTTGCTTTCTGCTTGTCCGACACGGCTTCCTATTGCTATGGTTAATTGGCGCGCGCGCTCTTTTATACCCGTGTAATATGCGGCATGCTACCTAGGTTTTTATACGATTCGGGCGTTAGCGTAGAGTACGACGAGTATTTGAAGAATCCCAAAGACTCGGTACACGCTTCGCATTGCGTCGGATGTGCGGTTGTTGCGCGATGATGGCAGAAGATGAAAAATTATTGAAGGCACGTTTCCCTTCCACCCCCTCGGGCTTTGGTGGTATGCTGCTTCTTTGTGCGGAGAAGGTGGACGTATAGAGCGATAAGCGATATGGATATGGGTTGGAAAATTTCTACAGTGTCACGAATATCGTATATAATATGTCGTTTGGTTTGTGTTTTGTATGAAAGCGATGCATATTTCACGTTAATGGTGATTTACGTATAGAGAGACGTGCGGTTGCAGGTTGAAATATTTTTAGCTGGTTTGATCGCGGTCGAGCTGTGTGCGAGCTTATACGTACTTTATTGATTCCAGGGGACATATTCTCACGGATTGAGCGGCGATATGGCGAAATACTCCTAATTAGGGTACTATTATGACAGTTAATTGCCTAATGATAACGTTTAACAATAGGACCTATAATCGTATATATATACGTTTACGTTCGGCGTACTCGTATTTTCGCTTAATCATCGGCAGATGGGCGCGTATATACGACTGTGCATCGCGGTCGACTCGTTGAGAAACCGAGAGCTATACACGACCGTCTAGCGTCCGCGTCGCGTCGCTTCGTCGTGTCGCTTTGGATACTTTACCGAATTTTCTTTCAAATTTTTTTGCACCTTTTTCTTTTTACAAAAGCATACTCGTTAGGTTTGTAGAAAGCATGGACAATGAGGTTGAGAATAAGATTTGTGGTTGTAAAACGTGTTTGGGTAATAATTTCATGTCGTGTGTGTGTGTTCCCGCGTAGATACGTATGGCCTGCCTAAGCTCGCGTATTGTTTCATATTATATTGTTGTGACATTTACGATGATAATCACGATTTGAACTTTTATAGTATAGAAGTACCTTACCTATACGAAGACGACGACCATTCGAGTCGAGCAATGGGCTATAATAGAGTATATGAGCGAACGTCGACGTATAGTATACATAATACGAGATGTCATGTTCGGCGGTATATTTTACCTATTCCTCGTTTCGTTGTACGTTATTGTTGCGTTTCGAGAGTCATTTTTTATCAAAGATTAAGATATGTGTCAGTAGTGTGTGGACTCCCGACGGAGACCCGATGCGAGGGTGAAACAGACTCGAATAGGAAGTTGAGAAATGGAACACATATCGACGCAAGATTTACCCGCGTATATACTTTTTGGTCATTACCGATACTAATTTGCTAATTAAACGGGCGCCACGGGTGCCCGGCTCGGTGATCGTATCGACGGACGCGTACGGTGCCGTTTTCATTACCTACCTATAGATGTTTTTATTTTTCAACTGGGCTCGTCGATGATTTACTTAACAGACGAAACGATGGTAGTGCTGACGTGTAGGTATATGGTTTCAGATTGTATCGTGATTCGGTTTTCATTATGTGGTTTGAAGTAATCATATTATTATTATTATTATACGTAGGTACGAAGTTGGGTAATATTTGCATTTCGAAATTTATACCACCGATCGCATTTGCATACGGTAATGGAAGATTCAACATTTAACTGGTCGATGGTCGATGTCGAAGCAATGGTGGCTCGATGGCTGAGTATTGACAAGTCTCTCTCTAAATGTGGGTACGTTGGCCGTCGTGTCGGGGTACGTTGAGGTTTGTTTTGCTACTGTGTGATGGTGCAAGTGTGTGTGGAGAAATGTATGTAGTATTAGCTGCGGATTATGGATGTATGTCAGAAGTGCGAAATATATATATATGCCAATTTTGATGAGTGTTCGCTGTTTTTTAATGAGGTAAATTTTTTTGTTTTGGGAGTTGTGTGCGTGGAAAAGATTTTCAATATGGCACCTGATAGAATTTTTGAAGCAGATTTTTCTGTTCTGCTCAGTCAATTTTTGATCAAGTCTAAAAATTTTATCCAATTACTCTCTCAATTGGAATCAGTGAAAAATCACTGAAAAACAGTCAGAATTGCACCAGTGAAAAAA
>FIZT01055407.1:4630-15209 GCA_900065295.1 Paracoccus marginatus
AAAAAACCCCCCCCCCCCCCCCAATCAATCCGACCTAGACGGTTTTTTGTGACTATTGGACCGGATTACACGTTGCATGGGACTAACTATTTTATTAAGACTAAAATTACCTACTTACACGTATACAAATTATTACTAAATTGAATACTGTCAAATTGTTTAACTTTGCCATTACAAAATCTGGCTAATACTTTTGGTTTTAAACCACAATCGCTCAGATTCTGCTCACCGAATACACTCGGGGTACGAGGTGTCTTAACCGGAGATACTTTGGAATCAGCAGCTCCCGCTGGAAAAGCCAACACGTCAAATTAATCAAAAAGACTCCACCGATTCACCCAGATATTAAAAAAGAAATTACCCATATGGCAGGCTGTCATGGCAGTGAACGGTTTACTCGATTCGATATCAGCAAAAGTCAACGAGAATTTTTCTAAACACGAGTTTTTCATCAAGTCGCATAAATTATGGATCATATCGGGTAACATAGGACCGCGGATTTCTATCGAATAATAGTTATGATCTTGCATTCTTATAACGCTCTCTTTTACCTAGCAAAAGTAAGATCAGTTAGCATTTGACGATCAATTAATAAATTACCCTCGCATGTATTACTTTCATCGATATTAGAGACGCTCCGGTGAAGGCTACAGGTGATAAGAGAGTAGGTGGTACTCCGGCCAGGGGACCACTGGTAGGGATGATTGACTTGCAATTCATCAAATAATTAAATAAAGCTTGAGCTTCGACGCCTTCGACAAAAATCATCGATTCTGGTAAACTATCGGTGATTTTATCTTTACCTAAGGCTATATCGAACTAAAAAACATACAACACCGTCATCAGAACCGTGTAACAGAAGGTCGAATCGACCAGAAGTTCGAAGATGATTACTTGTTTGGCGTTAATTTGTTTTATTTGCGATTCTTCTATACCCATGGTCTGTAACCATTCGTCGGTATCGTCGTCGTCGATCTCGTCGGTATTTTTATCGCTGCACGAGTCTACGGTGTCGAGACTATCGTAGCCTGTGTCTTGACTTTCGCTGGTAAGCGGACTTTTGGTTTTATCGTTCGTTTTCAAAGGCATCGTGAAGTCGATATCTGGTCAAATAATGTCACACTGTAGTGATTTTCGTTAGTTATGTAAAATAATAAGTTGAGCAAAATACCTTCTTCTTTGAGTAACTGACGAAATCCTCGACTAGTAGGGGTAATAGAAGCGTTAATTTCTGTATAACCGTTGATACCAGCGGCTCGAAAAAGACAAATGAACGAATTGGATACCAGGTAGAAATAAGGACATTGTTTAGCTCTAACTAACTGCAACCGAGATACACATCGATTAGCTTCAATTTGAAATAATTCACTGTCTAGTGCAGAGTGAACGTACGTACTTGGAATAAACTACGGAAACTATCAACCCATGCATTGTACAGCGTATCTTTAACTGCTAAAAGCGATAAATCTGAAGATCCGGATGATTTACGTTTGTTTCTCGGAAATAAATCTAACCAGGGAAAGTACGGATGTTGCCAACCCAAACAACACTGATGGAATCTGGCATTTGGACTAGTATCTAAATTGATCTCGTTACTTTGACCATCTGTGTCCATACACCGGACAAATCTACGAAATGATTATTTTCAGCAATCAATATATGAAACACTTCAATGGTAGGTACTTGAAAATAAACAAACACCAACCCAGTTATACCGGACGCTTCTTCGCAAGTTTTTAATTTTCTATTCCAAGGAAACGATTGCGAAGACATTAACCGAACTCTCCATCTTAACGTCCAATCGGTCAGTACTTCTTCACTTTTGGACAAATCAGGTGTTTCGCCATCCTAACACAATAATCAACTCATTACTCTTACGAAACACCTTCACCTAATTCCGTATAACTTACTTTCTGAGAAGACGAACTATTCAAAGTGGCAAGTACATTGGCGAATGAGGTTTTTGCGGATTCGTCTCCAGCGTTATTTGAATTCTGTTGCGAGAAATTTAATAATCTGAACAATGTACCGTCGGTGGTAGCATCGTCGTTCAAGTCAGCGTTGAATTTCACATCTGGGTCTGTTTTAGCTCGTCTGATCAAGTTGAACATAGAATTAGAAAGGAAGTAATACGATGCTGGAGAGGTTTAGTTATGTAGAATCATACTTGAACGGATTTCGACTAGCGAATTTTTTCTCTTTGTCCGAGCTTTCCGGTGTGTTGGAAGATTTATTCTCTTCATCGGTGGATCGGAATTTTATTCTTCTTTTCATACGATACATTCGCATCACATCTTCGGGCCGTTTCCAGTGCGGAGGGGTTTTACTATCCATTTTAGAAACAAATTACGATTTTTACCGCCAATAATACCGAGATGAAACACATCAATGTGTTTGATGTGAGATTGAAAATGTAACACAACGAACGATAGCAGGTCTCGAATATCACATCACTATAAGATTCTGCATTGCGTACAGTTTGATTTTAGAAACATGAAGGCTTGAATTATGAATAAAATGAAATAAGATTTTGTTATCTTCAAACTTTGATCGACTTATGACTGTTATGATTATTTAAAATTTCAAAATCTTATGAGGTACTAGAATATCAACGGAATTGCCTGGTACGTGGTAATTTCGACTTCACATTGATGAAGGGCGGCTTTTGAAGTTTCAACGTTCTGCTTTTCATCTGTGACTGCATAAAATTTTGTGATAACCACAGAGTGATAACATTCAATAAATATTTTGGCGTAACTAAAATGAATTTGAAATTAAATTTTGAATTTAAATTTACATAATATGATTTTTTGCGTTGCATAGTACATATGTATTAAATTGAGTATGCGTTTATGTACTGAGAAATTTGAAAATGGCGAATTCAAGGTAATCTATTATTGCCATCATTATCTACACACAAATGCTACGTTGATCTTTTCAAATGTTAACAGAGAAACACTTCTCTACAACTAAAAAAGTTTTGTTTCAGTGACACTGACGGTCTGTTACAAGCACACTCCGCTAAAAGAAGAAGATCCGGGAAAGTGAACAAGGTGCAGAAAGAGTTATTAGTGTCAGAACTAGAAAAGATTCCAATCTTGGCAACTGGGAAATTAACTAGTTCCTTCACAGCGATCGATCAAAAAGAAAAATGGGAAGCACTCGCCGAAATTTTAAATAGACATGGACCGAGCAAAAAATGGACTGTATGGAGAAAGGTAGCTACGTTACTTTACTAGAATCCTTCCAGTTTGAATCGAATCCTCCCTAAATATTTGATTTCATACCGAATTACTTTATCGTAGACTTGGCAAGATATGAAGAGCAAAATTAAAACTGCTTCCGTGTCGAATAAAAGTACTGCTGGAGCTGAACCTGAAGGTGTAGAAGGGATTTCTATCGAGTCTCTAAGTCCTCTCAGGGAGAGGGTACTGGCCCTCGCTAGAGGTAATCCAGTTCCTCCGAAACGGCAGAAGAACAGTGATAAGGATAAGGCTGTCGAAATGCCATATCATGAAATGAACCTCTTTAAAGAAATGTGCTCGGAAATTAAAAAAACCAACGGGCTGCTTTCGAAATCGGTTACTGCACAAGAGCAGCTTGCAAAGTCGACTGAACTTATGGCTTCTTCTTTCAGTCAGTTGGTGAATTTTATTTTAAAGAAGAAAGCAAACTGATATTTTTCGTAGGTGAAACGTTATAGGTACTTTTTTTAGAAGTAAATTCCTACTTAGATTTAAGATTTTACCAATTTCAATTTTGTTCATTTTTTGTATTAAACATAATGTTTTGTAATGATTTTATATTTTATTGTGTAAATGGGTGTTAATTTTTCGAGACAGTGTAACGTCAAATGTGAAGAGATCTGAACTCTGAAGAGTAATAAAAATTTTAATTTGCGAAGAATGGCTACTTTTTGAAAAATTTACTCGCTTACAATTTAAAAACTGATCAAGCTAAAATGTTTTATACCTACGTATTCCGCATAGATGCATTTGAGAGGTTCCGAATCACCTTTCAGTTCTACTATCCTAATATTGGCTCCATCAACAAACAAATTATCAAGGGGTCTGTGGAGTTGTAAGTCATTAAAGTTGATCAAGACCACTTTGGACATTCCTCAGCTTACCAGTGAATTTTGCTTGAATTTTCGTACCATCAAGATAGTTGTCCTATAAGTTTTCGTAACATACACGAAAATTTCATTTAAAAAAAGAATTCTCCAATCAACTCATTCCTTCTACATACATACGAGTATATCCTATATGAACCTGCTTACCTACCTAGATGGCACAAATTTATAAATAGATTTTCTTATCCTCGCGTAATACCCACTTCTCCGATTAAAATATCAATTTTCAAATTCTTGGCAATTAACGCACCGCTGCAGCGCCATGCCAGAGTCGCACGACGACCGACGAACGATTACCCAGGTGAAAACTTGGTAACTAAAACTAGTTTTGTTTCAATTCGATTACTTTTAATTGTAAAGTAATTACCTGCGATCTTGATATACCTTTAATTAATCGCGTATAATAAACGGAAGCCAAGCTAGCCGCTTTATTGTCCATTCTAAACTATTTCGTCGGTAATATGGAATTAATCCAGATCAAGATTGTTAAAGTTCGAGACAAATGAAAGTTGTTCCGAAACAAAGAGTGGAAGGAAATGCGCATCTGTGCAGCGAAGAGCCGAAGACACTACCTAGACTACGGATATCCTCTTTATTTCCTATGTACACGGAAGACGAGCAACTTGGTCAAAAATACGAGCTCATGAAAATCATAGTTTAGTGCCCCGGGTACCGTGGTTGCGATTGTGTTCGTCTGCGGTGTTGAGTTCGGAAATTGGTGCTGATTGTTTTCGAGTTGTGCCGGTGATAAAATGAAGTTTAGTATTTTTCAGCAGGTAATTATATTTTATTCGATGATTTTTTTTTTCAAAAAATTTAAAAATAAATTGTGAAGAAATTTGAGTACTTTTGCTATTTTTTTTTCTTTTTTGAAAAATGAGAATTTTTCAACTAGAGAAAAGTTTGAATAATTTTCTAAAAATAATTTAAAAATCTTAAAAATCATATTCCTATTTTGTGAGCTCGACATACCTAGACAAGCATTTTCCTAATTTCATATCACGATTTTCAGTTCTTGCTTTTCATTCAATTCGTATGCCTAATAGGCACGTCATCGGCTCAATATGGAAAACAACACGAAACCGAACCTCACGTAAGTACCAAAATTATCCGAAAATATTTTTGAAATTCCCTTCAATGGTGTATTGAAGGAATCTGATCTATTTCCACCCGAACTCTTCGGGATGCTGCAGGAAAGGGAGGTAGTCCTAGCCATTTTTGTACGTTTGGGATTTCTCATCAAATAGCTTCATTTTGAAGACTCGTATCTCGAGATTGATTAGATCTAAGATGGATCTGAGGGCCAGGTTTTGTAGAAAATTGAAAGGAGATTCGAAATTGGTTTTCAAAATTTTGAAAACTCGAGGGTGAACTTTTTAGGAGAAAGCTCAACTTTTTATGATGAATGCAGAAGCTCAAAATTGCTATTTGAAAATTTGAAAAAATTACCACGAAGAGATCTTTTCATGATTTTTCCAACAAATCAAGTTTCAAAATGAAATTTCCGAGTCCTTGAAGAGCACAGGGGTCCTGAATTCTTGTAAAAATTTGTAAAAAATAAAAAAAGAGTGTGGCATATCTTTTGTAATATTTTTGATACTGCTGAGTTCGAATTTTTGGTCATTTTTCCAATATGAACGCCCACAACCCTCCTGCAAGCCTATCAAATACATTCAAAATTTAAAAAAAGTACTGAAAATTTTGAGACATATGTGGAGGGGGGGGGGGGCAACGAAGGGTTGCATTCAAGACTAAGCACATCCGTTCTCATATGCCACGCAAATTAATTTTTTTTTTAAATTTCATCATATTTCGGGGGTTTTTCGAGGCTGGGAGGAGGCTCTAAGAGGTCGTATTCCAAAAATGATCAAAAATTTGGACTGAGCGATGTGAAAAACTCAACAACTGATAGGTAGGTACGTCACACCATTTTTTTATTTTTTTTTTAATTTCATTCAAATTTGAGGACCCCCTCCCCCCTTGGTATAGTCAAATTTCAAAAACCATTCGACTCCTTAATTTAATCAATTTTACAGACGTACCCAAAATACTTCTTCCAATACGACGTGAAAGATTTCAAAACGGGCGACGTTAAAAACCAATGGGAGCAACGCGAAGGGGACAACGTCAAAGGCCAGTACAGCCTCGTAGAGCCGGACGGCTCGATCCGCACAGTAGACTACACCTCGGACGAGAAAAACGGCTTCAACGCGGTCGTCAAGAAAACCGGATTCCAAAAAGTGGCGCCATCCGTACACCCCAGCATCAGCCCCGGGGCACAATCATACTACAAGTACCCAGCACCGACGATAAAAACGTACGTATCGTCGACGACAGTCAAACCACAACCGCAGCTCGAAAGCTTCAGCAGTTTCTCGCCCAGCGAACTGAATCACGTCCTTGGGTCGCAAGATTTCGCCTATTACTTCCCGCAGCACGCCGACAACCAGCTGTTCACTCCATCCAGCGAATCTCCCGGAGAATTCTCTTACTCTAGAGTTCGCTATAGGAGAATACCCTCCGGTAAGTCTCCAACTGGACGAAACCACGGCCCTCTACAGTTCCCTATCAACGAGGAAGACATTACCACCATGACCAGCCCGCCCAAAAAAGTCAGACAGAATAAAGTTATCAAGAACGAAGCCGCATTTCGTGTAAATCAAAAACGATCTCAGCAATCGTCGCAGACTCCTTGGAGAGGTATTTAAACATCGAGTTGTAGGGTTCCTAAATATTGTACGTACCGAGTGCGAATGTGCTCGTGCATTGCAGATAACCTGCCTGCAGCGAGAAAATATGTAGGTAATATCGCGTGTTACCTCCAGTCTCTCTTCACTCCTGCTCTTCGTCACTTCGAAAGTGCATATCGTGTCTTTTAAATTCTGATTTCCTAGGTAATTAAAAATTCTCTCCGTTTGTACGTTGGTTCTTCACACGTGATAAACAACTAGATATTCACAGGTGAGTATTCCCTTATCAGCGTTGTCTTTGATAAACGATTATGCAACGTTTTTTTACACCCATATATTCGCAGCTCGAGCTCGTTTACGGTCATACGATTTTCTTGGTTGGTGAATCATGCTCAAAATTTTATACCCAAGTTAGTTTTTATTTTTCATTTTATCTAAATAAGTTTGATTATGTGTACAAATTTTTAATTATGTAGATTTTTCTTCATTAGTGTTTCCATTAACTTTCATCGTAGATAATTATTAGGTATTTTTTTGTTATTTTTCATCGAACTGATTTATTATTTTTGAATTTTTTTTTTTCAAATATAATTTTCAACTTTACCAATTTTTTTGTAAAATTTCGCTTTCAGTGTTGCCAATTGATTTGAAATTAGAAGGTATTTCAAAAAGTCATCAACTAACGAGTTGGTTGCACTCTCAGTTTGAGGGGAATGATTTTTCAAAAATTTTTATGACAGAATTTTCTTTGATAATTGAATCACCAGTGTTGCCACTTCATTTTAAAATTGATTTTTCTTTAAATTCGTAAATTAAGTGGTCGGTTGTGCACTCAGCTTGGGAAAAAATTTTAAAAAATTGTTATGGTTGAATTTTTTTTTTGAAAAATTGGGCTTCCAGAGTTACCACTTCACTTGAAAGTATTTCATTTTTCTTCCATGAATGCAAAAAAATCAGATGGTTGTGCACTCAGATTTGGAAAAAAGTTTAAAAAATCATCCACATTTGCAAATAAACCCCAGAGCCTTCCATAAATGAGGAAAAAATCAAACCTAGCTCCATCTATAATTAATCGAGCCAGTGGGTGGTGCACTCATTTAGAAAATTCTAGAAAAACTCGAATCAATCTTTCTCAATCGAGCTTGAAAAAAATTGTCGATCGAAAAAAAATCGTGTTCGAAGACTAGCAAGATGCCAAACCTAACACCTGATAACAGGTAAGGTTAAGGATACGGACGATTTCACTATACGTAGACGGCCGATAATAGAGTAATAAACGAGTACCGCGAGTGTACCAGCCAATTCGAACGATTATGCTTCGTCACTAATTACCAAGCTTTTTTGCCTCGTGCCCGTCTCGTTCGCTACGTACTTGGAGTATAGGTACTATAAATGATAAATAATTTGTAATTATGAAAGTACACAAACAATGAATTAGGAACTGCGAACCGTTTGAAATTCTACTTTCTTTCGAGACATTTGTTGCTGATCTGGTTTTCTGCAATAAAACAGTCTCGCGGAGAAAATGTTAACGCATCAAACATATTAAGCCGTGAACATCTTAACCAGTTCAATAATCATCGACAAGTTATATATACGTCTGACTATATCTGTATGGTATAAATATACTGTACATCCGAGAACCTCTTCTCCAATATTAGATATACGTTTACGTACGCATTATCATACCAGTATTTTTCGTTAATACCATTTTTTATATCTTTTTGCTATAATTTTTTTTTGAAATGACGCAGCAACCAATCTGTAGGTATGTGCTTAAGGGTTGTTTGATGTAAAATTTCACTTTTTTTTTCCTATCCACCGATTAAAATGATCATCTTCAATAGTCATGTATACGTAAATATATAGAACAACCTTGATATGATTTTTTTTATTATCCGCATGCGACTAAACTGTCATCGAAGCGTAATAAAAACAAGGAAGAATGCGTGTAAAAACAATAAAATACCATGTAATCTGTTGAATAAAAAAAAAAATAATACTCGCGTTAACTTTCTAACGTAATAACATATTTACATGCATCTCTCTCTCTCTCTCTTTCTTACTCTCTCTGACTCTTTCAAACACTATACCTAATCTGGTGTGTATATTTTAGCTACGAACGCATCCTCCAACAACCTCACTGATGCTCTTCATTTGCTCCTTCTACGAGTCAGTATATACAAATGTAAAGGTAACGAAAGACTAGAAGAAGAGCACCAATAGGAAATTTGCTAATTGTAGCGTGATATGCGTAAGGTTATATCTACATGTGTAATTACGTAATAAGTATATGTACCTGCAGACCAGTATCTATAGCGGAATGATGATACAAGGTGTGACGAACCAGCGCAGCGGGCAGATATCGTGTTTATTTCATACACTTATAATTAGCTTAATTGAAGGAAAAAAATTCGCATCGATGCGCCGTTAACTGGACCCTGATTTTGTTACAATGCAAATTAACCGCATAGGGAAGTGGATTTGTGAAGTGAGCAATCGGACACGCAATGGTGCAGAGTTGAAGTGAGTTGTGAGGGTTACATCTGGAGAACCAACTGTTTATTGGAAGTTATAGAAAGAATGGGTTTTGTAAAATTGGAGAAAAAAAATTAATAAAAATCAGTTTTTTAGAATATTTTCAATAGCAGCTGAATTTTTGGAATTTTCAACAAAAATATATTTTTTGCAAAATTCAAAATTTGAAAAAAAACTCAATTTTTCAAATTATCAGTAGAAATTAATTTTTTGAAATTTTCACTTGAGTACCTACACAAAATTCAAAATTTTTGATAATCCTTAAAAAATACGTTTTCAAAATTTTTAATAAAAGAAAGGAATTTTCTGAAATTTGTATAAAAATGGATTTCTAGATTTTATAGCGGAAACCAACTTTTAACCAAATTATTTTTAAAAAATTCAGCTCCAAGCGACTGTAGGGGGTTGACTCACGACTTCTCAAAGTGAGGTGATCTTCAGAAAAAAAAAAAAAAAATTGACTGCGCCCTTTCCCTCCCTCCCAGAGTCGCAGGAAGTTGAAATTTACAAGCATGGACTTTTAGATTTTTCAGCAGAAATCAACTTTTTGAGAAATTTTTTGATAAAATAAATAGGTATTAATTCGGTGTAATCTTCCAAAATTTTCAATGAAAACAAGGAGTTTTTGAAGAAAATTAATTATTTTGAAGAAATCAATTTTCAAGTATTAGGTAGTTTTATCAAAATGAATTTTTAAGATGTTTTGAAAAAATCAACACTATAAATGCCAAAAATGATTTTTTTTTTAAATTTTTGATAAATTCGATCATTTTTTTGAATTTTTAGCACAAATTGATCTTTTTCAATAAAAACCGCACTTTTGAAATTTTTTATGAAAATCCATTTTTTTCATGAAAATCGTTTTTTACAAAATCATTTTTGGGAATTATTACAAAAATAGTGATTTTTAGCGAAAATGAATTTTTTTAATTTTTATGAAAAATAATTTTGTTTGAATTTTTGGTAAATTTTTTTTTTTTGAAATTTTTGTAAAAACCCTCTTTTTTCAAAGAAAATTGATTTTTCGGGAAAATAAATTTTCTGGATTGAATAATCCAAGCATTTCTCCCTCCCTCTCAGGACGCGCAGGGGCGCACAGTGGGCCATGAGACCCCTTAAAACGCTCGTTCTGCTGAACACTCGAAAATGAAGTTGGAAAAGTGGTAACTATACGTTATTGAGGTCGTAGATTCCAAATTTCATGATTACAAAATTATAG
>FIZT01055409.1:0-49564 GCA_900065295.1 Paracoccus marginatus
TGGGCATGTCAAGTGTGTGCGTCTCCCCCTATTGTGGATCCGAGCCCCGTAAAACGGTGTTTTTTTGTAAATAACGCTCTAAATATGGGTCCCAGCAGAAAAAGTGTGGAATGCAATTTCAATCTTTACCAAATTACCTCTCAGATGACATATCGGTGACATTGGTAACCCCAAGGGGGTGGAGCTATCCCAACGCGAAGTTGGGCAGCTTTAAAAAATTGATATGAATTGGGACAAAAACTACTCGAAAACAACCTAATTTGCTTAAAGTTTCCAAAATTGAATTTTTACTCATTACTATTTCAAATTTTGGTGGGGTTCAAGGGTAAATATTAATCGAATGGAAATTTCATTGCCAGATTCGGTTTCTGCGGGTCAAATTACTTCCATCTGGACACTCTTCACGATTATTTTGGAAAAACTTGAAAAATTCGATTTTTCACTTTTTTTTTTTTTTTTGAAAATGTAGGTGAAAATCTTTATCAAATTTTACCAAAATTATCGCGAAAAATGTCTAGATTGGGTAATTTGACCTGCAGTATTTGAATCGGGTATCAGAAATTTTGTGATCATTATCCCCCCCCCCTCTCGTACTCCGCCAAAACTTGAGATTTTTGCACAAAAGTGCATTTTTCATCAGGGCCCACCTGAGCTAAAAATCTGAAAAAATTACCACATACTGTGCTGGGGTAGGCCCACGTTAGCACCAAAAAGAAAAAATGTACGTCTTCTAGTTTTGAAATTATGGCGATTTTAAAATTTTCAAGTAGATTTTTGGCTAGAATGCAGTGCAAAAAAAATCTGAAAAAATTCCCAAAAGTTTGCCACCATTCTCCGTACCTATATACCATCAAATTTTCAATTTTTTTTGTTCATTAGGCACCAAAATGGAATTTGTCAACGAAAAACCGACATTTTGAGGGTTATGGGGGAAGAGAAGGTAGGGTGGGAGGTGGACAATCCACCCAAAATATTTTTTCGTTGTCCTCGATAATGGCTGACGGTTAGTTTTGAAAAGTAGCTCTTAGGCAGATACACCTATCTTACCCAGGGATGCCCTTTTCCGTCGATTTAACCACCGAAAAAATCGCCGCACGCATAAGCACGATCCGCCACCACTCGCGTCAGCGCCGGCGTAACATCGACGCGACGGTACGGCGCAGCGCACATCTGCGACCACCAGAAGGTTGGGAGGGAATCGAGGGTGGCAGGGACGCTATCAGCGAGAAAAACCTAGCGGAAATGACGTCTTACGTGTCAGACAATTTGGTAACATGGCAAAGATTTACGAGCACCGCTATTTAGAGATAATCACCTCGCGGTCAAGGGAGGCAAGGGCACCAGGCGAGACGCGTAGACGCAAAAAAAAAAAAAGGAAAACAACTCGATGATAATGAAACGTAGTATGGGTACTTTAGTTAGCAATGGAGGTAATATATTATATAAATACGTAGATAGGTAAATGAAGCACGCGTAATACAGCGATAATATACGTAATTCGAGAACAACAAAAAAACCAACAACAACAACAACAAAGGTAAAGCAAACACCACAGAAAATATAAAAGAGAAAAATTATATGTCTGGTAATACTTACGTATACGCTTTAGGTTGCTCAAAAATTTTGTCAGGTCTTCAAAAATTGCCCACATATCTTTTTTTTTTTAATAAATCGTCAAAAATATTACAATAGGTAATTAATGGCATGCTCAAGTGAAGTTGGATCGTACTTTATACCTAAAATGGTACCATTTTTGGTACATGAAAAATATAGGTACGAAGTAAATCCGACGAGTACTAATAGATCGAGTAGATACCGAATTATCGGCCTAGAAAGACCATCAAGGAGTCGGAGATATTACGATGGAGGATTCTACATACATTAGTGTTGTACGAATGAGTTTGATATGGTCCAAAAAAAAAAAGAAATATTAATATTCCAAGGGTATCACAACCTGTTAACCGTACCGGTTACTTGACCAAACACGCACTTACCAACATGAGAGAAAGATTTTAACCAACATTGAATGTTATAAAGCTATATTTTTAAACGTACACTACGAACTGGAATTTACGACCATTTTTTCCACCCTGTACCCTCAAGTCGTGGCTGCATTTTTCGTTTAATTTTCTATCGCAAAATCTCAACCACAAAGGCGAGTTGAAAAAATCGATCCTATACGTCTCGAACACTGGTCGAGTACACTTCACCGGTGAAACCAAATTTTTATCAGTCGAATAGACTATATGATAAGAGAACCGTTCATTCGAGTTGGCAATTTTTTTTTTCGTATTATTTAAAAATGATAAAAATACACACACGACACGAAGGACAAAGCATTTTGAAAACAAAGGGAGAAAATACGCCACGAATCGCAGAGTTTCCGAGAAGTTTTTTACCGAGACGTATTACGAATACGATGACGTAATGAACGAAGACGTAGACGGTGAACTTTATCTGATCTACTCCGCATTAATCGCAATTAAAAATGATGGAAAAATAGTACGTAATATTGTAGCATTATTTTCGAACAAAAAGAAAATATTTTTTTCCAAATCAAACAAGATACAGCCACGATTGCACAGTCTACACCTATGAGAGGCTACAGCGATGAAAAAAAAATGGTCGCCGAATTCGATCCATAGTACACTGAGTGGCTGGTGAAAGAGATTAATGTAAAAAAAATTATCGCTCACCTCAAATCCAGGGGGATTTATAGAGACTGTTACTTCGTCCACGAGAGTATTATGATGGACTATGTGTCCTGAAATCTCGCGGCCGTTGTAGGTCAGATACACTTTCTGACCAGCGGTAAGTTGACAATTTGCTAACGTTTGAAAACCAGGCCCGATGATTTCCGACCCGTAAAATTCGCGTTTTAAAGACGGACACTTTTTAGCAGAGTAGTCGAACCTAACCGTATAGACGGTATCCAGATTATTTTCAAAATCACTGTGATCGGTGGGCGTTTTCACCGACTGTATTACGCCGGAGTAGTAAAGTCCATCTTCACCCGGGGCACAGATTCGGGTACCGATTATCGAACGTTTCGCCAATCTTTTGCCGGTAGACATCGTAGACGGGAGAATTTTTCGAACGAAAAGAGAAAACTTAACACGCAAACAAAATACGCATTTAAAAAATACGAACCACGTTCATAATGTTTTACACTCGGGCGGCGACCAGCGAACCCGCGAAAATTACCGCCAACAACACTGGAGAAAAATTAAATCAACTCGCGATTAATTATTATTACTCGTAAAATTAACAAACGACGACGATAAATACAAGTACATATAAGCGCAATGAACACCGACGACGGTGACGACGAAGTCAACGAGTATACACGATCAGCTGAGCGTACAGACAAACACAAAACAATGCATATAGCCGGCCGGTTTGTAACCCGGCTTCAAGCAACTACTCCACTTCTCAGCTGACAGATAACAACAAAGTCACGTGACGCGAACGCGTCTCTGATTGGCCGATTCGAAGCGACCTACTTCCTATCGACGACGGATCGCGCCCCGCACGCATACAGAAAGAACTTCTCCTCTCGCGCTTCTCGGATATACGTTTATATAAGACATGTTCGGACTACTGAATATCGTCGACGATATCCTTTCTATTATAATACTGCCATTTAAATTAGTAATCGTAATTCGTATCTGTGTAACTGTGTACTCATTCAATAATCAATAGGCGATTCATCAAAAATCGGTTAAGGCCTATAGTAGGGCGAGTGTGAAGGAAATCTGCCATTCGATGAAATAGAAACAGATCCTCTATACACTAATAATAAACAGAATCCCTAATTCCCTCGCATACTACAATTACAAAAATACAGGCCTAAACAGTTCATAAAAAACTCAACCACATCCGAGTGGAGAATAATATTTTTACAACTTCATAACCACGACGTAACACACACCGAACCCACATCTTGAAAATATGTAAGTGTTATTCGAGTTGGAAGCTGTTTAGAGTGTGTAAATTTAACAAATAATATCGACGGTGAAATTACCATGTCATGTAGGTTACGTTAGTATCAGGCCTATTGCTAAATGGATTACAATTGAAATGTAAAATATGGTTGTTATTTTCGTAGCGTATGTCGCCGGAACCTTCGGTTTAACTGGGTTACTAATTAAGTAAAATGTCAACGAGGGGAATAAAATCAATGCGAAGTACGAATATCATTTACATAATTACCTACTGGAAATTTAATCGAAAAGGAAGTAACCAATCGGTGGAATAGTTTTGGTGAAAATTAGGCGAGTTGCGATTATAATTAAGTGCCGAAAAGGAGATGATAAGTTTGTATTACGAATTAGAGCATCGTATAACAAATCGGCCTAATACTCAGTAGCGTTACTTTCCATAGGTATCCAAGTTTTTCAAATTATAGAATGCAAGACGAATGGGTTATTACTTACTGCGTCGATTCAGCAAATCTTCGGAGTTGGAATTGGAAACAACGGATAAATGATGTAAAAAATCCACGTTCCCCATCGAATAAAACTTTACCATAAACTTCAGCATGTAATGCACGCCTTTGCATTCTTCAGTGAATTTTAAAGAGTCTGTCTTCGCCATCTTTATTACTCCAAAGGGTGGTTGACCACGTGTTGAACGAAATTCGGATTCTTGTTTCCGAACATTCCCAGGTTAGGGTGCAGAGTATGAATATGAAACATCGATTCCACGAATATACTCATTGCAAAATAGGTATTTACATTTACGCAAATATTTTTAACGATCGAGATACGAACAATATTACTACGAGTACGACTCGAACTTCAAATACTTGAGAAAGACGCCAGCCGGAAAAAAAACAAAGTAAAAACTTGGAAAGAAAGATCCCTCGCTTTTCAAAAAAGAACCAGAAAAAAAATTTAAAAAATGATGAAAACTGAAAAGTGAACATAAAGTGAAAATCATTCTCCAATTGGCTAAACCTACGTGACGTCATAACAATGTAAAAAATGTACAATGTTACCGTTTGACTACGAAAAATTCTGCGATGATTTTTAATTTTAATTTTAATTTGCTTTCTATTGCTTTATTTTATAAGATTTTTATTAGTTTCTATTATTTATTTCTTACAATCATCTGAAATTTCAAGATATCAATTTCCAGGATAAATTCAATTTGAAAAAGTTTGTGATTTTTCATTTTCACAATTTCAAAATTTTCTCCAAAATGTACGGTGGTAATTCTGCAGCGGGCGCTAAAAACTTATCAATCATTCAAAATCGTGATTACCCTTTTTTGAATTTTTTTCATAATTGAAAATAAGTTCGAATTACTCCGGAAAATCGCTAAATTACAAGGAACAATCTGTATAATTATACCTAGCCAACCAGCTGTCGGAATTCCGTTGAAAAAATCATGGAAAACTTCGTAAACTAGAATGGTGTGTACACCCTAAACTTACTTTGCTATCTCATAGATATTTGCTTTATTACGAAAAAGCTGATATAATTCTCTTTTTGTTTATCTCTCGTCTATGATAGAGTACGATTAACAAGTATATTTATCTATTCCTCAGAATTGAAGTTGCTCACGTTATGCGTTACATCGGCGTAAAAAATTTCAACACCGAAATTCTATTTATAATTCGCCAGCGAACGAATTGCATGTATTCGCCAGATTCATCCTTCCACGGTGAGTGTTTCTCGTCATTATGTAACTTCTTGGCTCATACTGAATCCTAATCGTGGCTGCGTTTTCTCAACAGATGAAAGACGTCGTGAAGCAAAACATATCTAAAGTATCCAAACTGTATTACATACCATTGATAGGTGATCCGCGGGAGTTTATTTGCGGATGGAGCGCAGCAATGGTCAATATTACACTAACCTACCCCGTAAACAAAATAATATTTCGTCAGGTAATCGAACTTCCACGCCGAGACCTATTCACCCTGTACAAATTTACTTGAAACACCTTTTTGTTTTCAGATGTTACACGGTATAAGCGTGAAAAGCGCATTTTTACAAATAGTAGACGAAGGAGTAGTCACCTTGTACCGTGGAATGTTACCACCGCTGTTACAGAAATCAGTCTCGTCTTCGTTAATGTTCGGCACCTACGACATGTTCAGAAAACACCTATCAGATACGCCGCTCCATCCGAAGCTCACCAATTCCATATCGGCCATTTTAGCCGGCTCCGTCGAAGCCGTGCTCACGCCATTCGAACGTATTCAAACCTTACTACAAGACAGCGCATACCAAAAACAATTCATCAACATGAAAGACGCGGTCCGAATAGTAGGAACCGAATACGGTATTAGAGAATTTTATCGCGGTCTCACTCCAATATTGTTACGAAACGGTCCGTCGAACGTCGTCTTCTTTCTGTTACGAGAAGAATTCAACGAACGTATCCCGCCAACGGACGCATTTTGGGGTGTTCACGCTTTCAAACAGTTCTTCATAGGTGCCTGTATAGGGGCAGTCAATAGCACACTTTTTTATCCTTTTAACGTAATCAAGGTTCACATGCAGAGTAAACTTGGCGGCGAGTATATTTCAATTAGGACTGCTTTTCGCGAAATTTACATCGAACGGGGTAGAAAAATAGGTAATTTTTATAAAGGAGTGCATATGAATTATACGCGATCTTTTGTTAGCTGGGGCGTTATCAATTTAGCTTACGAACGGTTCAAGATATACTTATTTAGTGAAGATTAAGTATCTGAAAGAAAAACCACGCCTATCGAATTAAAAAATAGAACGAGACTATTGGAGGATTGATATCATTCGTGTATATGAGAACAATAATTTGCCACATTCCTTCTACGTCGTTAAGTTTTTCTCATGTTCAAAGGTGGCAATGTTATGTTTGAAGGAGCAGCGAGCGAATAATGGTGATATTTTTCTTATTAAGTGTTTTCTATCTTTTTATTTTCTTTATCGAACTGATGAATTTTAAAGTATTACAATTCGAATGAGTGAAAATATACGATCATATACCCTCCTATAATGGGAACAATGGTTACCAATATTTTTCTTCGTGTTGTATGTTGAATTTAGAACTTTGGTCAAACCAGTTTTGCATTTGAGTTAATCGTTTCGTGAATTCATGTAAAAATCTACTCGTTATCCTATTACCTTGTAAAATATTTCGTTCGTTGTGTGCGATTTTTCTAGTCAGTATCTTGGTTAAAGAAATGCTTCAATAAAGGTTATTCTGATTACGTGTAAATTTTTCCAAATACCTTAGTACCTCGAGATAGAGATTTAAAATCATGAAAAATAATAGGAACGTTTATTGACACTGAAAAAAACACAAACAGATTCGCGATCACATTAAATCTAAAACTAATACACGTAAAGCGTTCTATACACGGCGATGAAATGAATGCATAGATGAATAAACGAAAAAATCACAGTAATTACAGTATTATTCTATAGTAATAACTTCGAGTTCAGTTTTCTTCGATGATTTGGGCGTAACAACAATACCAGCGTTCTCCTCCAACGCCCTTAAAACATTCTGAACATCATTTTTTTTAGACGAAGACGATTCCTTCGTGAAAGATCTACTTTTGAAAACACTTTCAGCACCATCTACTTTGGAAGAATTCCTAGCGAAAGACGCAGATGCGCCCGGAGGTAAAGACTTCTTACTGGTATTTCCACTCACTTTGGAGATTAATAAATTTTGAGGTTTTTGAAACGTGGAAGACGAGTTTTGATTGGGACGTGATGTGTTGGACGAACTCGAAGTATTCGACTCGGCAGTAGGCTTCATTAGAGGAAATATACTAACGCCTGAAGCACCCAGATTTTTGCTGATATCAAAATGAGGATTAGCGTTGGATGTATGGCTCGCTGAGGTTTTGGAATTTGGTTTTTGAGCGTTGACCTTGACTTTAGGGATCGATACGTTTGCCAGATGCTTGGCTTGCAACTTTTGCTGCAACGTTGGTTGATTTTTATTCGGTTCGACCGGAGTGATAATGAGACTAGATCTATCGACAGGCGAGTTGGTCGCCTCGGATTTGGCGGTACTCGGGGACGATTTTTTGAACGTGTTACCGGTAGGCATTTCGTATCCGATGATCGAGTTGATTTGAGAAGTAGACAGTAGGTTTTTGGTGTGTTTAGGTATTACGGGAGTTATTGTTAATCCTTTGTCGGAAACTATCGGAGGTATATCCGTCAGTTTAGGTTTATCGTGACTCGACGACGGTTTCATATTTTTAGCCTTCTCCTTGTGAATACCACTTGCCATCAGTTTGACGAAAGCTTGGGCGGTTTTTTCATCCAGTACGGGTTTAGATAAAGAGTTGAACTTCTGCGGTTTCATTTCGTTTTTCAATTTTTTCTCTTTTTGAACTTTCGAAGCGGCTTTGAAAATCGCCTTCATGTCGGCTAAATTACCACCGCCACTAGCAGCAGCAGCACTAGCGAGGTTTTTCCACATCGAATACGAACCAGCCAAAGGCGGCCCTGGCGCCGGTTTCACTTTCGGGACCGTTGTAACGGTTATGGCCGAAGGTAAATTTTTCAAGTTATTCGGTATACCGTTAGATGAGCTGGTTTTTGGCTCGGGCTGAGGTTTACGAGCCGGCGGTATACTCGAGAATAGTTTCGATTCTGCGTTCAGGGCGAAATTCAGAGCCTGAAAAGTATCAAATTTGTCGACAAACGTGTACGATAAGGTGTGAAATGGAGAATGGGTTATGTTTACTTGTAGTTTGGCTTGAATTTCATTTGGTTTAGGAGCCACAGATGGCATACTGGTCTCTTTGGTATGAGCTGGGGTCGGTTGTGCCGCAGACGGCGCCGCTTCTTTCGCCATCGTGTTGAGATTCTTACAAAATGTGAGCATTTGTTCGATGCTGACTTTATCCTGGAAACGTCAAACCGTTCGAAAGATTATTAGCACACTGGGGGGCAACTTCCTGGCAATATCGATCGTAAAACGTACCTTTCTATCGGTATATTTATAAAACGCCGATAACAGAAGTTTACCAAATGGAGCATCCTTTTGTGAATAGAATTTCGAAATACGTTGATAACACTTGTAAACTTCAAGCAACAGTTTTCTTTTATTTTCTTCGCTGTCCGAAGTCGAAAGGTTGTCGATATGCTTTCTCAGTGTTTGAGCGCTCAAAGATAACGCCTCTTTGCATATTTGTTCTCGTTCGTTATCGCGAATATATTTCCTAAGAACGCAAAAATAATTATCAATCGATCATAGGATCGATAAAATTTGTCACGAGGCGTATATTACTTCTCTAAATCCGGAGTATCTCTCAATTGAATGGATAAATTCAGCAGCATCTTGTAGTCTTGAGTATCTCTCAACACGTCCACCAGTAAATGAACCGATCGACTCATGTGGAACGCGAATGAACCGGATCTATCAATTTCACCAGTTGGAATTCGCCATATACCCTTTTATAAAAAGCACGCAAAAATCATCGGATGCTCGAATTATCGATAGATTCAATTTTAGGCCACTTACGTTGAAGAAATTGGACGCTTTTCGGTCAGAAAACAGGCCTCCGTCGATGAACAAATATTTACGAGATTTTTCGATATCTTTATCTAGCTTAGAGCGAAAATAGTGATTGGCCAGGCGATAATACGACTTGTAGTGTTCGGGAAACCGACGAATACATTCATCCAACGCAACCAGGCATTTATTTGTTAGATTTCGTTGAACTAAAAAGATCACATTTTGAAATTAGTTCGAAATCAAGTGCTCGAAAAAGAATCCAGAACCGTTACCTTCTTTCCATTTGGTTACTTTATCTGGCTGATTTTGTTCTGGGCTTTTAGAACTTTTTCGAGATGTAGGCTGAAATAATAAATCATAGCTCGAACAAAGTTGCAATAAAAATATGTAAAAATGACAAATTCGTCGAGAAATACCGTATCTTCGTCGCTATCTGAAGAACTTTCGTCACTAGAACTCGAACTGGAGGCTTCGTCGTGCGAAGATTCGATAACTATCGCGTCAGAATGCTCCGCATCTTCATTGGCTGTAATTTAAACCAGAGAACGATCGAAACTAGACGTAATGCAGATCGTCAAGTTTGCAATAATGTTTACTTTTTGTGGTTTGGAGATTCGTCGAGGCTTTGGAAAATTCGCTCGTATCCATTGGTTCGTCGGTATCAGGTTTTTTCGCCTCTTCGGTCGGATTTTCTTCTTCGGATAATTTTGGCTTCTTCACAAGCGATCCTTCATCCACCGAGTTGCTCTCTTTGGATGATTTTCGTTTGGTTAGCGAGTTGTTTTCGGTTGCGTCGACGACTCGAGTTATTACTTCTTCTAATACTTGACGAATGGTGGTGGTGTCGAGATCCTAAAAAAAATCGAGAAATTTCAAGAAATTGTCATCAAATTATCGACGATTCCTTCGATAGAAAATGATAATTACCTCGGTTGTTTCGGTATTGCCGTCGTTGCCTTCGGTTTTAGGTACGGATAAATCTTCGACTGCGGTATTTTCACGATTTTCAGCGGTATTTCTGAAAACAATAGGAAATTAATAATTTTTAAAAATATATTCAAGAAATAAATCGAATAGAAATTCACCTGGATCCAGTTTTAGCGAAAGAACATTCTGCAAATTGATTGGTAACATCGATTAAAGAATCTAGGATCGAATCATCCAAGGGTTTTTCTTCGTGCGATTCGAGTAGTTTTAAAATGGTCGTATGAGCTCGGTAATAAATCTATTAGGCATTGAGATAAAATTCATTAAAACATAGAAAACATGAAACGTCAACGAGAATATCCTGAAAATATTCAAAAATTGACCGAATTTCTGGTTAAAAATGGGTTAAAATTTCTTTAAAAATGAACCCCCACCCCCTTGTCAGTTGAACTCGAAAATCAGCTTGTCACCTCAACTTACTTCTAAAACTTCCACCGAATAATATTGAGGAGACGAGTATAAAATTCTGGCTGGGCATTCTGCTCCGTTTTGTTCTAAGAATTTCATCGCCTAAAACGAAACGAACGCGAATTAAAAACAGTACGAATTTTACTGGCGGATTTTTAAACAAAAAAATCTCACTTTCAAGTAATGATCCAAATATAGGGCCGGTTTTTCCTCATTTTTCTCCGCGATTTTACCAAGCATATAGTGATGCAGCCATCTTTCGTCTTGGACTTCTTCTTTCTTGGTCAGTTCGAACCAAGCCTACTCGAAAAATACACAGAGGCAATGAATAAATCACACGAGCGTTTATTTTCAACGTCGAATATACTTCAAACCTCACCTCAGTAGCAGAATTGAAACATTCTAACGAAGTCTTCAAAAATTCATTTTTCGATTTTTCCAACGCGTCGAACATTTGCAAGCTCAAAGTGGTGGTTTCTTGTTTCAAAAGTCTCGAGCAGAAGCCATGAATACCGTAGCAAAACACTCCGTACTCGATCCACAACGGCGCCTGGCTCGGATCCAGCTGCAGAGCTGTTTTAAAGCATTTATCGGCGAGTTCGGCTTTTTTCAGCACTTCACTTTCGCTTTTGATCGTTTCGCACTGCGACGAGAAAATCGAATGAGGACGAATAGCGATTAAAATTAGCTACGTCGCGAGGATAGTTACCGAATTTAGTTTCACTTCTAGCAGATTGCCTCGTGCTAAGGCCATCGCAGCCCATGAATCGAATCTGCGTCGATTGAAGCATACGTCGAGTGAGTAGAACTTGATGGCTTTCACCTGTAAAATTATAAAAAAAAGTTCCGACGATTAAAGAAAAATATCTATCGAATTTATCCGAAAAATGGAGACATATTTACCATGATTTTATTTTTAAAATAATAATCTCCGAGTAAATAGAACATATCGATGACTTCGGGCTGTAAGGTGTTTTCATTCGTAGGTATCTCGTCGATTAGTCCGTTCGTGAATTGATTAACGTTTTCCAAAAATTGAGCTGCAAATTGACCGAGAGTATTTTGTAAATGGAATTCAGTTTCTCGTTCAGCTTACTTCGAAGGGTCATTTACTTGGGTTTTGTTCCTTAGGAATCAAATGTACCATCCTCTGGAGTAGGGTTTCGGTATCAGCGGAGATGGTACATTGTTTAGACATCGCGTCGAAAATCGGTAACTGGGCAGGACGATAGAAGGAGTACGCCTGAACAGCTCGATTCCAAGTCAGAGTCAAATCGTGACTGCAGTGATCTTGCACGTATCTTGGCTGAAAAATAATACTGTTTTTTTTACAAATCTCGCATCCTCGTCAGAGACCGTTCATCGAACCGTACAAACCTTGTTCCTTTTCAAAGGATGCGAATAAAGGCAATAGAAAATCTGATCTATTTGCTGTCCCAGTGTTTGCCAAGTTTCAGTAAAAATTATGCTTCTTTTGAACATATCTTCGATCACGTCTAATGTATAAAATAGTAAAGCCCCGTCGTCGTAGCAGCACCAGTTGCGTCTGAAGTCGAAAAAAAATCATTATTCGGACTATCGAAGTTCTAAGATAGCATACAAGGCTGGTGGTACTTACTTTCCTAGGTACTCGTGGGCTACAAAAAGTAGAGATACCGAAGATGGTATGACTACTTCGGCGTTTACGTCTTCTTCGATCGCAGTTTGTTGTTGTTTTTCATAACTAAACATAAATTTCGAGGTAAAAATCAGTGGTAATGGTAATCCTATTGATACGCGCGTACTCACAAGTGAACGATATTGCACAATAAAATCCACGGATCGACGACACTAGAAATAACTTCGGCGGCCGGATCTGTCGCTTCGATTTGATGGCAGACTAAACTACATAACGTCTGAACCAGCCTGGCTAACAGTTCGGAGCTCAATACTTTCACTAAAATCAACACGATTCGATTAGAATAATTTTTAAAACTAATGGAAATTTTTTTCAAAAACTTACAAATGGGTTGGCCGACATTTTTGAGACAGCACATCATCCCGTTCAATGTATTCACCACCAATGAAGCCCATTTTCTTTTCATATCGGTGTCAATGTCATCGAAACATGATTTACGATAAATGGCCAACGATTCGTAAAAGCACACTTCGCACCACTTGAATAATTCCTACGTCGAAAAACAATTTTTTAAAATAAAATTCGTAAATTTTTCAAGCGCTGAATTACAGATGAAGAAAGCTCGAACCTCGTAACGTTTCAACTCGGATAAAGCCGCTAATAAAATCGTGTATTGTTGGTATCGTGTCAAGGTGATTTCATTCGGTATCTGAACTAATTGCTGACTATCCGGCTTGAGAGTGTTTTGTAATATATCGACGACTCTTTCGTAGTCTCTATTGGAGAAATGCCATTGAACTTGGTTTAGGTTTTCATTTCTGTAACATAAAAAAAAAAAAACAAACAAACAGGAAAATAGGGAAAGAAATTTTCAAAAAAAAATTAATAAAAAATACCGGAGGTTCACAAACCTATCTAGAGTATTCAATAATCGCTTTGCGCTGCATTGACTTATGATATAAAATTGTTTGATGTTTGGTAACCGGACTTCAACATTCGGATCAGGAATTTCATCAACCACCTGAAAATATAATTCGTAAATTGAAACATGAAACGACTCGACAAATGATGCAGCGAGATAATATTACCATAGAAAGGGCGCTGCATGCACCGTACGAGTTCTTCTTCTGCAGAAATAATACAGCTTCCAACCATAATGCCCTCATCCATAGTTTGACATCTGTTTCGGCTGCATTCAGTACGCAACACGCGTCACGCATTTCTCCCATCAACAGAGTGGAGAAATCGCCTCCGAAAATACTTGAATTTGAAACAAATCCTCATTAGAAGAACTGAAAAAAGATTACGAAAAATATTCCAGCATTATGGGAATTTACCTGCCGTCCAAGGGCGACGCTTTGTTAACATCGCCGAAACACCGATCGAATAATAATTCGCCGTATAATACGGCCACTTGTAAATTATCTTTGAGTTGTTTCAGAGATTCTTCGGTGAAATCGTTCATCTGAGTGTTTTGAAAAATTCGTGTATCTTTTCCGTGTTTTTTAAGAATACGACACATTTCTAAATAAATATCGGTCAGTTTGGCCGGCCACATTAGAGCCCACTTCTTGGCCAATTCCTTCAGGTAGGCTTCCATGAGTTCGAGGATAGGCTGAACGTCGTACAGGTCGATATACCATTCGATATCTGATTTTTCTCTATCACTGCCAAAGTATTTCTCTTCTTGGAGTGTTCTGAAAAATTAGACAAAATGAGAAATGAATTTTCAACTGAGACTGAGATAGCGATCATTTGACATTCGTACCTGTATCTCACTTGCTCGGATACTTGATTGGTGGGGCAAGAAGGTAAATTATTTTGATCCTGGTGTTCGAATAGCAACCTGTAGATATCCATCGTATCAAAAGAATCCTCAGTCCAGCGACTCAGTTCATAAGAATTACTTTTGCAAATTGCATCCTTTTGAGGTCTAATTTACGAATAATACAACATCGTAATTATAACCCTCTAAGGCGATTTCCAAAATTAAAATGAAAAAACGTCTCTTACAATAAATTTGGAGGGATTAAATCCTTGAGAACTTTCGACAAACTCGGTTCGTTACTTTTTAGCACGGTTTTATTCCTCGTTGAACGTCTCTTATCGCAATATTTCAATTGATCGGCCAAAGTAGGAGAGCATTTTCTTCTTTTCGATCGTAAAGCTGAAAAAAAAATGCCGATCAATTCGCTAATAAAATTGCGAACAACTTTCTATTCAGAATTCACTCTTACTCGTTTCGGAAACGTCGTTATCGCTTTCACCTAATTTAGAAGCAGTTCCTACTTCCTTGATGACGTCATCGTCATCTTGATCGTCGTTATCGTCTTTATTCTCATCGTCGGCGTCGTTGCCGCTACCATTCTCTACATTATTTTGATCTCGATCGCTATCTTCGGAGGTGGTTTTCGAGGCGTTTTCTTCAGGTTTGTTTTCAGCGTCGCTGCTTTCAGTAGAGCTTTTTTCTTTGCCGTCGATTTGATTTGGAATGGTTAATTTATCTTTGAAGACTGCTCCGGTTACGTCACATTCTTCAGGAATAGTAGTCATGGCGGTGTCTTTTTTCAACTCTTTATTGCTGGTAGTTGATTGTAAAGCTATTTCGCTGAAGAAAGCCTTCGGAAGAAATTAAATTTTAGTATTTTTTCCATTGATAGTAGGAAACTATGTGGAGATATCGCAATATTTACCATTTCATCTGAATTATTGTAAAGATGGTCGTAGAGTTTGAGCAGTGATTTTCCGAGGCAAAGCCAAGAATGAGTTTTTAATGGTTTTAGTAACTCTTTTGGAAGGTTTTCAGAATCTTTAAGATCGCATAATTTTCTCTTAAAGATAGGATCTCTACTTTTCAAGTCTTCTACTTCGTGGAAAAATTTTTGTTCAGTTATCTCATCCCATTCTACGTCTACTGACTGATTTTTACTTAAATGGCGAGAAAAAACTCGTTAAATTATGTCTTACGATAACATAAAAATAGTGAAAAACTTACAAATGCGAAAATATAGAGTAAAAATCTTCTTTTAGGTGAGGATGTTGCGAAAATATGCGTTTTTTGAAAACTAATCCTTTCAAATATTTACTATCTAGACTCAATCCTTGATGAATATAAAGCAAACAAGCTGTCATGTCACCTAAAGCATACGTGGCAGTAATGATGGAGTTTATACTCGGCCAGTGTTTAGGGTTTCGATATAAAGTCTGAAATCAACGCTTCGTGAATATCAAATCCCAAATATTAAATATATTTACTCATACGGTTACATACTTCCATAAAAGCAGACACGGCCGACATTAAATTAGGTATTTTTAATGCTACCTTCCCGATTTTAAACCATAGATTCAGATCGGTGTCGTCCAATTCGGTAGCCTATCACAGAAACACATCAATAAGTACCTATTTATAATCAATGAAGCTCCAAGACGGAAAGTAAGGAAACATACCACTGAATAATATTTCAAAGCCAACGAGTAACGTTCTTGTTTGAAGGAAATGTTGCCTAAATTAAGGTAGCAGCAGTATTTCAAGTGGAAAATGGACGGTTGTAATCTTCCATTGATATACTTCACTTTACCATCAGCCTGAAACAATTTCCTCACAGTAAACGTATCTGTAAGATATATTCTGTAGACGTATATTAAAATGACTCACTTCTCGTAACACATCACTTTCGATCAACTGTGAGAGAATATTTTCGGCTTCCTCGAGTTTATTTTGCTTTTGTAAGATTAGAGCTTCGCGATATCCTAATTGGAGTTTTTGCTCCTGAAAACAACCATTGATGAGATTTAATGCACGAATTATTCAAGTTTTCATCTGAAGGTGAACGTCAAGTAGTATTCTTACCAATGCTTCTTTGGTAATCGGATTCTCATCTTCCTCCTCATTACTCTCATCTGATGAGTCTTGATTTAGAGCTTTTATTTTCACCGGGATCATTTTACTTCAAAAACTTGATCACTTGCAGCTATCGCTAAGTAAGTCAAAGTAAACTTCTAAGCGTACAGAAAAATTCCTCAAGCTTTAACATAATTTAGGCGCCTAAATCTTTTGATAAAGAACTGGCGCTTCGCTGCAAGGATTGCAGCTTGCAGCTCGTATTTGCTGTCCCACCTTCGTGCAGCTGCAAATTGCAACTTGAACTTGTTTACTTTGAGCGGGATTCACTTCGAAAATTGATCGTACTTTCTTATTTTCATGAAAATCAAACTATGATTGGTTGACTGGTGATGACGTCATGAAGACTAATTTATACGGCCAATTGAAAGAGAGAAATTTTATCAATTCTTATCAAAGTTTTGATTTGCGAAAAATTTGAAAACAGCGAGCAACTTGCTTTGCCGTTTCGAAATATTTTAGAACATCGATGTTACGAAGAAAGTTTTTATTTGTAAAACTAAATAAAATTAAGTGTTCAAGTAGTAGAATACATGCCGTTGATGAAACCCACGGATTAACCTCATTTCCATCGCTGTACTTGCGGAACTTCGATTGAAATGTTCCAATTACGGTCCGTCCTATGGTAATGCAATACTTGTAATGATTGTTCTATTTTGTGCTATTTCTGTATTTAAAAAATGTATCAACTTTCTAGGACGCAGTGTTTAAAACACCACCATCCGAGTCAGCGATGTTTCAACATCCCTCGTGACTTTTCATGTACGAGCCAATCTTCAAAATTCTCACGTTTTAGAAATGTTACCAGACCGAACGTACGAGCAGAAGATACCGGTGTATTTAATGAAGTACCTTTGACTTACCGAAGCTTAGTGAAACCTACAATATTCACTGTTTTGGTAATTCATTGATTTTCAAAATTTTTCATTCTCGATTTGATCCTCACTTTTGCAATCTTCGTTATAGTTTTCATCAGCTTCTTTTACCGCAGCTACGATATGGCAATACGAAAATATGAGAGAAAGAGCTCACATAATTATAAGTTCTCCAAAAAACTGGTTTTTAGACAAATTAGAGCCTTCTAATTTATGGATTCAGAAGCAATTCGGAATAAACTCTTCCAGTAAAAGGGTAAGCAAGTTTTTTTTTCAATAACCATCATCTCGATTGAGCTGAATTAAGTTGTGTGTGGAATTTCAGGGTACAATTAGACAATTACTGAATGCATGGTGGAACTCTTTGTCAGAAGGAGAAAAGGTTTTCGTACCAATTGCTTTCATTAATGTTCTGGTTTTCCTTGCTTGGAGAGTCCCTTCATGGGAAACCCAAATGATTCGTTATTTTTGTTCCAATCCTACCAGTAGTAAGTATAAGCACTTGGTATAATTGATCAATTGCACGCTTACGAAAATTGAGAATATTCGTTACTTTATTTATTTTTTCATCGTAATTTTTATAGAGAGTTTATCGTCGATGTTCCTGTCAACTTTTAGTCATTGCAGTGGTCTACACATGGCTGCGAATCTGTTCGTTTTAAACAGCTTCATGCCAAGTTCGTAAATAAAATTTGATATTAATTAATAATTATACGTTTGAATTTAGATGAAATAATTTTCATTCCTTGTTTATTCAACAGGTGTAGTCAACTCTCTTGGCAAAGAACAATTCTTAGCGTTTTACTGTAGCGCTGGTGTTTTTTCATCTTTACTTAGTTACGTTTCCAAAGTAGCCACGGCTACGATATCAGTTTCATTAGGAGCTGTAAGTGAATATTGTTTTGTTATACTCTTGTGACATTTAAATGAAAGAAGAGTGTAATTACGTTTGATTTTTTTTTCTCATTTCAGTCTGGTGCCATAATGGCTGTTCTATCTTACACTTGCGCTAAACATCCTGACACTTTACTATCCATAATATTTTTACCGTTTATAGTTTTCAAAGCTGGATTAGTAAGTGATCTGAATATTTCAATTGGAGTTTTGAAGTACGATCGTAAAATCAATATTTTATTTTTCAGGGACTAAAACTGATAATGGGATTAGATCTTACTGGGCTACTTTTGAGGTGGAAAACATTTGATCACGCAGCTCATTTAGGTGGAGCTTTGTTTGGATTGTGAGTGATATAATTTTCCAAGTTCTAACCACTGTAATGAATGTACTTGTGACAGACAATACTCTTCTTCACTTTAGATTCTGGTGTTACTACGGAAGTACGTTTATTTGGCAGAAGCGTGGCCCCATTCTTCAGTATTGGCACGACATACGTAATCGAAGCAATAAATGAAAATAAATTCGCGGCCTTACTTGCAATGAGCCAGTATCGACGCAAGACTTTAAGGGAGTAGTCTCTAAAAATTGTCTGCATACGTTGTGAAATGTGTAATTATTGTAATTTACTTTAAAATAATTTCTTATCGAGTATGAAATTTTTTATTATTTTATGGCTTTAAAAATTTGACATGATATTCAATATGATCTTTTATAAATGAGGAAATGAAATAGTATCCGTGGTCGTATCCGTCTCTCATATTAAGTATCACAGAAACACCGGAAGACGCGCACGCTTTGGCGAAATCAGTGGGATACAAATCACTTAAAAATTCATCGTTTGTTCCCTAAAAAAAAGAGAATAAATTATAAGCAAAACCATCTCCATTTACTTAGTACCAATTCTTAAATTTTCGCTTCGAGTGAGTACTCACTTGATCAATTAGAATCTGTAGCGGAGGACCGTTGTACTTTTCGACCAATTTAGTAGCATTCCATTCGTCCCAAGTACCGTCTTCGGGTTCACCACCGAAGTATAATTTAAATCCTTCCTGGAATGGTCTACATCTAGCGCTATCGCAAACAGGGGCGAACGCAGATACACTCTTGAACCTGCCAGGATTACGAAGAGCGCATATGAACGCTCCATGACCTCCCATACTGTATCAACACCCAAAACTTACTCATAATCCGAGAAAATGGTGAACGAAAGTGATCGTCAAACAAGTAACACAAACCTGTGTCCCATAATACTCTGTTTATCGGGCAAAACTGGGAAATTCTCTTCTATAATGGAAGGTAATTCGCTGGTGATATACGAATACATACGATAATGTTTACTCCACGGTTCTTGAGTGGCATTCACATAATAACCAGCTCCTGTGCCGACATTCCACTTTTCGTCTTCACCGGGAATATTACAACCTCCTACGGTGAAAATTCACACTTTAAAAATCACTCGAGCAGCTTATACGTAATTGGTACGTAATGAAATGAAACTTACTCGGACTTGTATCACAAGTGACGATTACTAAACCATTTTCAGAAGCGTATCTCTGAACTCCGGCTTTCTGAATGAAATTTTGTTCGGTGCAAGTTAACCCTGATAAATAATATATCACTGGACATTTTTCACTTTCAGCTTGCGGAGGAAGATAAACAGCAAAGTTCATCGAACAATTCAGTTCTTTACTGTGAAAAAAAAAATTTTAAAGAGATGTTTTTTTCGTTAATTAATAAAAGCAATAATACCTTTCGTGTGTGTAAATTTTCTGATATCCTCCGAAACATTTATTGCTCGATTTTTCATTTATAGCGGTAGCCATGCTGGAAGTAAAGTCACTGCCTGACGTACGACGTAGAATTCACCACAAATAGCGTATAATTATTGACAATCTGTTGCATTAAATTAAACATTACATGGGGTCAAGTGTTGTCGCAAAAACGAAATTGCGAAATTCAATCGACTCGTGTTTAATCATTGGGTAGAGTCGAAGTCCACTTCATGAATTGAAAGTGTAATTACCTACTCATTCCATCGTACAACACATGTAAGTATTCCCATTGGAATACGGTTCTATGTGCAATAATAATAGTGCATGGAAAGAAAGTGGAGAAAAACACCTACCAATAATGACGACGATGATTTTCATAGAATGGTGTAAACTGCAAATTTCACTAGAACGATATTTTGTGAGTATTACTTTAACTTTTCTGTCGTGATACTGAACTGAAGAGGTTGCATTATCATTTTTTATCACTTCCACTTTACGACTCCTACAACACTACATACAACACCGGCATTCGAAAAAAATTCCGCTGCTAACATGCCAAGTGATAAGCGTCGTCTCCTGTTGACGCTGACGGAGACGGAGAGATCAAAATTCCCCTTCTCTAACTCTGCATGAGCGATGACAATTTGATGAAATAATTTCCTCATTATAGTGAAAACAGTATAAAAAGTGTAAGAAAATGATATACGTATTAAGAAAGAAAAACATTTTATTATATCAATAATTGTGTGTGTGAGGATACGAAATTCTTTAGGTAATGCTGAACTTTCATTCATTTAGAAGATAGGTATTGGGACTTGAAAAGTTTCCCTTGTAGCTGTGTATTACATACCATAAATTTTGTACCTAATTCATCAGAATTTTATTTACAGTCCCCGGCGATTAATCTTATGTAATATTTTGTAGAAATAATTCATCAATCATCATGGTCAAATTCAGGTGGCTCTGGCTTCCTAACGATTTTGCCTCTAAAGTTGAAAGACTTTGTTTTCAGAGGAACTGGAAAAATGGTGTACATCACAGCACCAGAGTACAATGTCCAGCCTCGTAAGTTTAATATTTTTGACTGCATTTCGTCACAATGATAAAATAACCTCTCAATTCTGAAATTCAGCGTCCATATCATAGTGCTCATTATCGTTTCATTGATTAGATAAACAGCGGTGGATTAATTCTCAAAGCTAATTAGTATTTACTTTATTGCCTGTTGGAAAATTTTATTTACCTGAGACAGTACTTTTCTAAAATTTACTATTTTTCGTAGTGGCAGTGAAAACATAATGGCTAATTTACGAGAAAAATTCAGCACCCGTTCCTTCGCCGGATACCAGAAAGTATTCGCACACAATAGGTATGAATAATTTTATTAATTTTTGGGCAGGTAAACAATCATTCTTAATTCTTCTATTTTAATCGAGATGATCGATTCCCTTCTAGCGAAGTGAACAATTGTGAAATGCGATTTTCTATTTATTTACCCGATCGATGCAAAAATGAAAAGTTACCTGTAATTTACCACCTTTCTGGACTAACCATGGATCATATCGAATACATAGAGAAGTCAGGGTCTCAGCGAATCGCTTCCAATTTAGGAGTAATTATTGTGGCTCCTGACAGTAGTCCGCGTAGGTGTTTTAATTGCTTGAAACAGAACACATTTGACGCTTTCCTAATTCAGTCTAATTCTGTAATTTCTTACAATAGGTAATACGAATATACCAGGCGAGAAAGATAATTGGAATATTGGTACAAAAGCTTCGTACTACATAGATTGTTGCGCTGAGCCTTGGAGCAAGCATTATAAAATGTACACTTACCTTTCTGAAGAGCTGCCTAAACTGATCACCGAAAATTTTCCAGTTCTTCCCGACAAACAAAGTGTAATGGGGCACAGGTTCACACATGATTTAATTTCAAGTTCAAAATTAAGTATTCGAAAAAACATACCAACAATAGGTAATCAATTCTTACAGTATCGGTGGTCACGGAGCATTTTTACTGAAAATGCAAAATCCAACTAAATTTAGGAGTGTCTCAGCTTTATCACCGGTTTGCGACATTACTAAAGCTCCACATTCCATAGAAGGATTAGAACTGTATTTGGGATGCAAGAAAGATGAAACGTGGGATAAATGGAGTGCAATTAAGACAGCCGAAAAATACTCGGGACCTCCTCTCGAAATTCTGATTGATCAAGTAGGTTAATCGTAAGTACATTTAGCAAGCATGAATTTTACATTATTGCTGAACTTAGGGTACTCAAGATGAATATCTGGATGGACATTTGTTTCCGCACGACTTTCTAAAAGCTTGCGAGAAATCTGGAATTTCTGTCAAGTTTAATATGCGCGAAGGATTTACCCATAATTATTACTTCATCGCTACCTTCCTCGAGGATCATATCAAATACCATATGCAATTTTTACAATGAGTTGTTTTCGATTTTAAAATTATAATTTATGCAATAAATTTATATTCGTTTGTTGATTTTCTTATCATTAAACGTAACCATTATACAAGGGTACCCTAGGTATTATTTTAAAACTAAGAAATTATCAAATTCTTTTTATCTAAAAATGCTGATATCGGTACGAGTACAACTTAAATTTTAGTTACATCATTAACATGGTAACAAACTTAACGATACATGTATAACTTTCAACGGTTGAAAAATTTACATGATGTTGTGCATTCAAAAAAACTCTACGTATCTTTAAATCGTTTGAATGAATTTTAAATGGAATGTAAGTAATAATAAGCTTCAATCCTATACTTAAGTACTACTTTGAAATATAAACATACGAGACTAGTAAAACCAAAATGATTGAAATACGGTATCTCATGCTCAAAATGATATTTACAACATCAAACCAACTGCATCATTCACACGATATTTTTAAAACAAATAAATATATACAACAGGAAAACGAAATACGTTTTGATGAACCGAATGAATCGATGCAATTCACACAAACATATCACAATTGACTATAAGTAGTCTTATTAAAATTTGTACAGTACCTAATTATCTTTCTTCATTCTGGTGCTGGTCATTCTGTAAATGATGGAATCTCTTCCAGGATCCATATTGGCGATAACCACTGCAATTGAAGAAATATTTGTAAAAAATAAAATAATCTCTACATTGTCGGGCTACGAAGAGAAAGTACATACTGCAGATGGAGATAAGAGCGAAAATTAATGCCAAACTGAACCACAACATAATATTGAATATTACAGGGAAATCTTCATCGTAATCGTCGGCTAAATTCAAAGTTTTCTGAAGAAAAAAAAACAACGATTATGGAATGAAATATTTTGAAATAGCTTCAAAACTGAGTTTGAACTCACTGCGTTGACAACTTCTTTTTTCGGAACATTAGATTCTTCTGCAGGAAGTTGTCGCTTTTCACGATCATAAATGAGAGGTGTTGTCTCGCCAGATATCACAATCATCAATCCCTCTACATCAGGTGACTTTGAAATAGAACTCATCAGTTCGGGAACTATTTTCGGATTTTCGGGTGAGGATCTTAAATCTGCCACGACTACTCGCGGATTTTCATTATTCGCATCAAACTGTGATGAGAGAAGAGATAGTGTTATACATGTAAATAGGTACATAATCCATGAGAAAACCATGCACAAATATTATGATGTTCAATATTCACTAACTGATTGGTTTTCTGTCCATGGTTCAACAACAATGTTTTTTTCAAATACATTTTTCTCCGTATTTAAATTCATCAAATGAGCAACCAGGTCATTTACAGACCAATCTCCAATCATACGGTATTTGTTCATGGCGTTACTCGAATAGGTATCAAAGTCAGCAGGATTAACAACCAGTACTATTACATTCAAGTTCTCGTATTCGAACACATTCATTAGTTCCATTTGTTTTGCTCCCTGTCATAAATAATATCAACAGAATGTTTAGAGCACTCATAATGTATCCGAAATTTTCGAGTACATCGCTCATACTTACAGCGTGCTGGAAACCTAGCAGGTGCTCGATAGAGGAGAAAATAGCTCTGGTATCCATCTGATCACCTTCTAGGACTTTCAAAGAAGAGGGTTTCTTCAAAATGGCCATTTGCCCATCACAATTGACTGAAAATTTCATGGAGTAGTTCGGTGTTATTAAAAGGGCGTAAACCTCGAGATATCGTCACATATAGTTCAATATTTCACTTACCGTAAGTGATAGCTAGACTTAAATGCAGTAATAATAGAATATACTCCTTCAGTTTATCCATAATTGCGAATATTTTAATAGAAAATTACTAATTTATACGAAAATCTTTTAAAAAAACTTTTATCATTTGGAAAAATTTTATAATCAGTAACAATTCCCTCGTCTCTTCACTTCGTCATCACACAACACAGACAACACTCATCGTTCATTGGTCGATACGATGAAGTGTTACCAAAAAAAGTTTTCTTTTTTTCTGCGTTATCGCTATCACTCGTTGGTAACCATGATTGAGTAAGTTCGTGAAATTTAAATTTTTTCAAAAATAATAGAAACCAAGAAAGAAACCTAGAAAAGTTGAGTGAATGTGAAGCTGAAGATTGAAGAATTTGTGACAGTTCATAGGAAATGAAAATGCGAAACATAAGTTGATTAATTTATTCGTCGGAGTCAAGATGTTCATAAGATTATTACCTGACAAGTGACAAGCAAAAATTAGAAATGGAAATAGTAGGTAAAGAATCTATGCAATCGAAGTAAGTCTCATCTCATTAAATCCGAAATATACAAATGACAAATCAATTTAATTTAACGCAACGACATAAGGTTTTCCTTTATTTCACGTTTTCGACGAGAGAGTATAATTTTACCAGTATGAGTGATTAGAGCCACTAATGCCTGAAAATGAAATAAAAATAAGCAATGACAATGAACTACATTAAAAATTTAGGGGGTAAGAAATGGGTATCAAAGTTCAAAAAAGAAATCATTACTTTTCGTGGTTTCTTAACCACTTCTGCTAAATGTTCTAGGGACTGGGTTAATGATGATCGAATGGATTCTAAATTAACGGGATCTGTTTCATCGAGGAAAGGAAAGTCTCCCCAAAAAAAATACGGAACTCCATCGGTCAGCGATTGTGACATTTCCTAAATGAAATTAACGTTATGACCGTATGGCAACCGAACCTCGTGATTGAATAATAAGATGCATTATCAAAAATTTTACATTCACTAGTTTTTCGTGAAACTTGTGCCAAACTTCCGAAATGGGGTAACTGACCGGTCCTTTGATACCCGCTTCTATCTGGAAAAGAATTGTGATAAATTAATCAGTACCTATTACCAATTTTTCAGAAAATACCTAGTACTCAAATTTCGCCAACTTTTGGTAACTCGAGTTTCCGAATTATTCCTTTCAAAGGACGAAGTTTAAATAACTTGGTGGTGGTAGCTTTGGGGTCAATTTCAACGAACGTTTTGTTCAGATTATCATCTTCCATCAAAGGAATCCGCTTTATACCCGTCACGTTGAGTGTTTCTACGCCAGGAATAACGGCTACAATGATTACCATATTGTGGAAATCGAACGGATGACTAAAATGAAGATCGTGCCATTCGGCGCTCTGTAAAGAAGAAAAAAATATCAATTTTGATAACAGAGTACAACTACTAAACAACTACAAACAACAAAATCAATGTGGCGTACGTTTCCTTGAAGATAACCTAAACAAGTACCAAATACATATCTCAATTCACTCGTGTACAGAGGTCTTTCATCGTAGAAATTTATGATATCTGGTTGGTGAATGACGACCAATTCACCATCACATTTGACTGAAAATAGGATTGACGATTGGATTAGCTTACATTTATGATACAGTTGTTTAGCGTGTAACTCGAGCTGAGCAAATTTCATTCACTTACCGAAAGAAAATAGGCAGATCACGAACAGCGAAAATATTCGAAAACACTTTGTTATCCACCCCATTCTGCAAAAATGATAAGTATCCAAGTTAACTCCGAAGTAAATTTTTTCACCTATCATTTTTGTTCATCAATGATATCGCTCGAGTAACTATTTTTTCATTATAAAATGATAACTTGATTGCATTTTGTAATTGCTGTACAACTGATAAATATAGGAATGGCATACGAATAAAATTTTTTACAGGTAAAAACTTTTTTTAATACCAAAAATAAATCGTACAAAATTCAGTCTTTGCTATTCAGAAAAAAACCATGACCGCCATGCAGCGTGAAATCATACTTCTTGTAAAACTTCGCATATAAAAATGAATCGCCTCTCTCCGACGGCGACAGTATCAACGATATGATGTCATATTTACAAAATAATTATATGTACAATATTTTAAAAATTAAAAAACAAAAATCTGATGAAGTACGAACCGAAAGTACATAAACAATGACAACTATAACGGTAAATGACAAGCAAAAAGATATTTAGAGATCTTCGAGAATTTGTTATCACACGTACGCTATATCGTTCAAACCATAGCAACATTATCATGTAAAATTTGTGACCGAAAAAAAAATACGATCATCGATCACCTGTATCAAACAACACCAATTCAGAACAATATGTACGAAAAATTTTTTTTAAAAAATACAATGAAGAAAATAAGAAAAAAATATATAGAACGATAGTACCATACAAACATAACTGAATTACATACAAGTAGGACGGAATCAAAATCATGATCACAGGAGGAAATAAAACAGAAAAATTAGAAGAATGCTGCTCAAGTTGAGACAGAACATTGATCGCGAAAAAATCTTCCAAGTACTAGCATGGAACGATGATACGATTACTGATTATTTTAATTCACATCTTCGTTATTACTATCCATTGATAATGGTACGTAAAGATCGGGATCGACTACCTGAAAAAAATCACGAGATATAAAAAAAGAATGAAAATAAATTTAACTTTATTCCATACGTTTTGGAAAACATTACCTTCCGTATATTGCGTTTCTTTATTTATGGCGAATATGGTGTATTAATTTTCATTCAATGACATGTTTTTTGCAATCTGAAACAAATAGCATACCTATTTAAAATTAAATTAAACAGGAGAAAATTACTATCGGATGGTAACTAATTCATACTTACGCATTATGATACTGAGTATCGAGGCGTAAATGTATCTTGAGAAGGGTTCGAGCAACTAAACTATCGTTTTTACCTATAACGTGTTTTGTCATAATGTGTATGTCCTTTAATGGAATAAATACGGTAAACGCGCAATTATCGTTTTCCGGCTATGATTTCAATTTCAATTTCATCATTGAAAAAGTATAAAATAGCCGCATGATGTGGATTTTTATAGTACGAAACTTCAAAAATTCAAACACTTACACACATAATAACCTGTAATCTGTTTCTATGATGACAGAAAATAATTTCATAGCTGATCCTGTTTCACTGTCTTCCGTCAACAAAGAAACATTAAATGGTCCGATGATGTGTTCCTGCCATACAACTGGCACTGGATAAGTTCGTGGTTATGGGTTCATTTTACTCAGAGTTGATGAAACTACTGATCCAATTAGAAAACCTGCCATATACAACGGAAATTTCATTTTCTAAAAAAAAAATAAATGCATATATATTAGCACAGCGTCCATAACTCAAGGTTTTTGATTTTTCGATATTCTATCACGTCTTCAATTGGAAAACTTGACACGGCCAGATATTTCGTTCGTTAGCAGTCAACTGCCTTAGCCGAAAAAGAAGTACCATAGTCTTTCGAGATAAGACGAGGCAATAGTGAAGAGGGCATAAATGTAGTAAGATAGACCTAAATTGTAGCTTCAGCGATTGTTCGAAAGCTAAACGGTCGTTAATGGACTCTTCGAATGTATGAAAAACTCACCTTTTTGATCGGTTTCAATAGTTTTATCAAACACCTTCTTCTCATAAAGAGGCTGAAACTTTTCAAAACTTACTGCTTTCATGATTATTTCAGAAGCCCTACTATTAGCCTTAGCCATAGCCAAAGACGTATTTTAAATACGTATTTTTAAATTTTACCAAAATTTCATCGCTCTAATTTACTACTTTTCTTTTTTCTTTATCATAAAAATTATCACGACCAAGACGAGCCTTACCAAGACTCAACAACAACAACAACAGTACTCAAATTTTGAAAGAACGAACTCAAAAGTTTGCGCGTTCAGTGTAGAGAGAGCGCTCGAAAGTTTGATTTTTGAACCAACCATTTATCCGAAATGTAAACCAACTCAATTTTTTATTAGTTTTTTTTTTTTAGTGATTTGGCATTAAATAGTATTTTATAAGATAATTACAATATATAAACTTATTTTATGCTTCAAAAAAATTTAATTTGCTCTATAGTGGAAATGAGCTATGAAAAAAATGAATTCTAAAATATTGTTCCAATGATTTTATCAGTCCCAATTCCCAAATCCCAATGAATTTTTCCATGAATCAAGTAGTAAGTAGTCCTAGTAGTAGTTCATATTGTTTACAATCTGTGAGATTTTTCAAAAAAAGTAAAAGTGGAAAAATTTTTGAAAAAAATGAGGTTAAATGTTCTTGCCAAAATGAAATCGAGAATGAAATGAATTAGTCATTTTGAAGTTTTCACAATTAATTACTCGTTCGCTTTGTTTCACTTCCGATTACCGTTGAACAGCTCGCATACCCAGTGACGAGGTAAGTTTTCGACGTTAGTAAAAATTACTTACCAACCATATCGATTATTCAATTTCTATTCCGATTCCTTGAATGAACATGCTCGATGAAGAAAACGCATTCCTTTCATTTTCACTCACTACGTAATATAGAAGCAGCTAATCGCATATTCTTCTAGTACTCTCATGAGTAACAGCTACTGCATTCGTGGCTTAACGAAGGGTAAAGCGTACAGTCGATATTCTAAGCAAATTATCGCCGTCAACCTCCATACATGGAGACAGTTATGCTTAAATATTATCGATAATATTTGCCTTATTTCGATCCCATCTCAGAGACCAGGTCGCCGACTTATTCGTTTCCATTATTGCACCTTAACAACGAAAGAATCTCGGTAGGTTTTGACGTACCGCAGCAGCAAGGAAGTACGAGTACGATACGAACAGATCATTACATATTCTTTTCAACAACAAACGACATAATTGTGTTAGTTACGCAATGTAATCATGATAGCGGTTGTAACACATGGTATGTATGTAATGTACGTGCCAGTTCACATCGTAATCATCGAGAATACCTGAATCGAGTAAAAGTATTTACAATCGGACTGTCGCGTCGGTCGTCCGTTTTTTTACAAAAAAAAAAAAAATGATTAAAATTGTTTGATACATGTCAGTTTCTTCTCGACAGGAAATTGCAAATATATAGCAAACCGTTCCATTTGATATGGTCTAAAATAAATAATTTTCTTATAAATTGTTGCTAGATTTGTGACAGCGCCCCAGCAATTAGCAGAAAGCAAGTAGAAAGTTTGAAGTTTCTACGAGTAAACGTACATAATAAATACAGTAATGACGCATTAATGGCTTTCTGAGATGCAGCGCAAACAATACCGTTATAAAGGTGTCATATTTGGTTAAAAGTACTCGAGTAATATCCAGATTCTCATAATTTTCGGCTACCGACGACGAGCGACGATTTCTTCGTATGTGTACAAATGGCTCGTAAAAATTACTCTGTTGAGTCTCGTTACGATATGTAATAGGTATAATTTTTCATCAACTCGTTATTGACAAAATGATTTACATTTCGTGAAATCACTTTTATTATCACAATTTCAGCCCCGTTTAAACTCACGTCCGTCGTCGCCGCATCGTATTCTTCTCGTATATATTTTTATCTTATCAGATAACCATATTCAAATATTGTCCTCAAAATTATAATTTTATTTTTCTATAATATCGACGGCTTATACGCATTTATGGTATTATTTTCAATAACAAAGCGTATTTATTTCGATAATGACCTACTTTATGTAATCTCAAGCGACCGACGTCATGACGTAAAATATGTATGGTTCAACTATGCATTCGTATATAGTATTTGTGAGAGTGGAATTATCGATATATTATCTAAGTGAGAGTTGTACAGTCAAAATTTAGGTAGTGTACTGTTCTGCGTGTAGGCCATTTGCCATCGAAATTGCACATCTTCCTTCACAGATTTCTTCGCATTAATCTCCTTTTTTCTTTTCAATTTCACGCTTGACCCTTTCCACCTTCTAATATGACACAGTGGACACCTAGATCGAATCTCCGAAATACGAATCAAACGACTCGATTAAGTAAATGACCGTATAATTAATCATTCTGCGCCGCTGTTTGCCCGTGAAAATTTTTTCCAAATGAGATTTATCATTTTGACGCGTCGTTGTTAACGATGTCTATTTCTTGAAGTGATGTAGGTGCCTCGTATATCTCTTCCATTTCCTGATCGTTTACGTGAAGCCCCTTACCCCTTCTTTCGGGGAAATTTCACTCGACTAATGATGAAATTAGCGTAATTAGATGTACATAGTTTAACGTTATGAAGTCATTTTCGCTCCCGCTTGAAGTCCAAAGAGGTTCTGTAATTGATTTACAAGTGCATTCTGCTTCTGCTACGATGATATGCATGTCGTGTCCCTTTCTGTTCATCGAATAGAATGAAAGTAAAAAAAATGCGATAAAAACTGAAATTGGAAAATGAAAACGAAAGTAGTCGAATGAACCCGAATGTACCCGAACTTAGTCGAAATTTCACAAAAAGTGGATTTTCGTGAAAATTCGCTGAAATTCGGGTTTTTTCGAGTTTATTTTGAAAATTTTCGTCTCCTCAATTTTTATTTTGTATGCTCCTTTCGTTGCAGCAAATTCTTGAAAAAATTGTATTTTAAAGAATAACGAATGCTCATTGCTGAAATAGGAAACGAAGGAAGTCGAATGAAACCGAATGCAGACGAACTTGGTCGATCTTTCACGAAAATTGTATTTTCGTTGAAATTCGCGTATTTTCGATTTTTCTCGGTCATTTTCCTTCGTCTTAATTTTTTTTTTTGGGCACTTTCCATGTTTTCAAGGTGGATTTCTTGAAGGTAAAATTGCTCGTTACTCTCACATTTGACTTTTTTCGGCAAGATTTTTTTCAAATCAAAATTTCCACACCAAAAACAACATCAATGATATTAATGTGGCTAGTTGACGCGGAAAAGAAATGCGAATCAGTCGCCAGTCGAATCACAACTTCCATGTCCGCAGAAGACGAAAAATATTCGGTTATTCTCGAGAAGAAAGAAAAAAGGCGGCCTATAGAAATTCGCTGCGCAAAACTTGTTCCCAACAAAGTGGTCTTCATTTGCATTATTTCAAAGGTACACGAAACCATAAAAATTCATAAGACTGCCGGAAAAGAAAAGAAAAAAAAAGAAATCGAGAGTATTCTAATTTTATATTGTATACTAAGAGAGTATTCAAAAGGATGATCCGTTCAAGGTCTAAATATTATGCAGAATCAAGTTTTACGTATTATAAAATGTTGAACGAACGCGTACCAGCAGAGTGGTGTACGGGTTCGAGGCGCGTTTAAGAAAATATAAATAATCGAGTCGAGCTCTAGGAGAAAGTGAAATCTTGTGTTTTGTTTTGAGACTATAACAACACGAAGTTCGGAAATATAACTCTGCTTTTATCTTCCGTGTGTGGTAACATGGCATGGCATGTTCTCGCAGGGCCTTTGGGAAGGAAGTAACGCAGATGGCGCAATTCTGTGGGTTTTGGTGCAAAATGATCCGAGCTGGTGGTAGGAGCTTGTAATCGATATGGGTAATTTTTCGATTCAAAAAAAAATTGAAAAGAAAGTCGAGCTACGAGTTTTTTTTTCGTAGTCATTTGGATTAAGGTGTCTATTTTTTTTTAGGTATTTCTTTACAACGCGTATACAATAATATGCGGTGTCCTACTATGCGAGACGTTCCGAATTAATCAGCTCATTTAACGATTTTATTATCGAACTTATTACTTTTATGTAAATGAGTCGCAGTCGAGTCGTAATGGATGAGAAAAAAATTCGTTTTCGACTCGAGAAAAGCACAAGTTCAATTTTCGTAATCATCTGGCCGTATACATATGATGAACTCGTGAGGCAATTTTTTAATTACCATTACCGGATAATTTAACACGAACCAAGTTGAGGTGTGTGATAAGAAGAAAAAAAAAAGGTGTTTCGGATGAAGGCGAATCACGAGCTTGGACGGTGTCAAGGAAAAATGCAAGATTTATCGACTAGTTTACCATAGTAGCGTATAAAATAATCTTTATCTGCGAGTTCATGGTGTCGTATGCACCGTAAGGCAGATGCAATTTTTCTTACGCTACTTTGCCTATATACTTTTGGATGCACGTGCGCTTTACACGGCGAACTATGTTCACCGTTGTGAAGATGAGTAATGGTGGATTCGAACAAGGGTGAAGGACTCGGAGGATTTGTGAACATCACTCGGAATTCTTGTTGGTGTTGCGGTTTGTAGCTTTTTAGAGTATGCTGAGAGGGTTCTGGAGAATGTGACGAGAGTATACGAGACCAAGGACCTGGTCAGTTCAGTTGGAGAAATTCCACTGTCATAACTTGTCCACGCAAAGTGGTTTGAAACTTTTCTCAAATGTGTGGATGTGAGTAATGTGACTTGTACGTATGTTGACTGGCACACGTGTAGAGTTTGTTAAATTTTTATTTAATGATGTAGTTTTTACTTAATTTCCATAACCTCTTTATTTTCGTCGGTTTGAATTTTTTTTTTCGGTGCGCGGTCGTAAATGCGAGTAGAATTTGAGAAAACTGTTTTTGTGGGAGAATATTTTAGCGTGTCGTCAACTATTTGAGTCGATTTCGTCGAGAGTTCCTTTGAAGATATAGTTTAATGAGCGATGAAGGATGAGCTTGTGTTGAGCGAGTTGACAAGTTTGAATCGTTCGCGAACGACTGAATAGTTTCTTGAATGAATTTGTATCTAAGCAATTTGATAAATACATCTTTTGAATCATATCATTTGCGAACGAGTGATTCATATTTTTGAACGAATTTGCGCATTGGATTTGGAGTGAATCGTTCACGAATGATTGATTCTATTCTTGAGTCAACTTTTTTTGAACGACTTGCAAAATGGAATTTTTCATGGAATCATTCGTGAACGGCTTTGAAGAATCGATTCGAAGTGAATCGCTTGGGAACGACTCATTAATTTTTTAAACGACTTGAAACAGTTGATTTTGAGTGAATCTGGTTTTGAATGCTCTGGAAAATTTCATCTCCTAGGAGTAGTTCGCGAAAGACTGGAAAAATTTTGCTCAATATGAATCGTTCACGAACGACTGATTCAATTTTGGAGTGATTATGTTTTTGAGGAACCTGAAAATTTCCATTTTCAAAGAATCATTCGCGAACGATTTGAAAGATTCGATTTATAATGAATCGTTCACGAACGACTGATTCATTTGTTGGAACGAATCCGAATATTCGATTCAAAGTGAATCGTTCGCGAATGACTTGGAAGATTTAATTCATAGTGTATCGTTTGCGACCGATTGATTCATTTATTTGAACGACTTCGAACAATTCGCGATTTGGAGTAAATCTTTCGTAAACGATCCATTTAAATTTCGGGATGAGTTGAAAATTTATTTCAAAAGAATCGTTCGCGAACGACTGATTAATTTCTTTTGTCTCGAACGACATAAAAGAAATTGAGATCTTATTTGATCGAATCTCTTTTCCCATGAAAATAATAATGTGAAAATTGTACCTTCGAACCGAGTTCGCAGTGTTGCCATATCCCATTTAAACATCAAACCAACTGAGACAATTTCTGCGCTGATTCGCTCGAGTCAATTTGCGACATACTCGTATATCTCGTACATAAATCTAAATAATACGTTAGAGATGCGAAAAAAAGAGAAAAATACCGTCAATAAGTACGTGTACACGAAAGAATGTAGAAACACGATAGTTTTTGGTCAATAACTTTCGAGATTTTATATCGCTCGCGGAGAAACGATCGATCAAAACAAGACCTACCTACTAGGTAGAGGTACGCCGATTGTTGTTATTTCGCAAAACCAATTCCAGCAGCCAGTTACTGGGAATGGACGATTCGTAGAATTTGTCATACGTCACTTGTTTATGCACCCGAGATTGTGATTCGCCTATTCGCGACATTGAACAATAATGCAATGCAATTGACGATATCGCGTTTGTTGGAAACAAAATCTTACGAATCGGATCTCCAATTATTGACATTTTTGTCAATTTTCCAAGACGACTTTTGAACCGATTCGCAATTTTTTTTTTTTTTCAAGTAAAAACTCGTCCAGTACCCCCTTTTGCGAACCTCCTCAACCGACGTCGAATTGAAACACATCGTTTGCAATTTGCACCGGTTTGAAGTGGTACCCGCGGATGAGGCGAGATGGCTCGCGAGAATGCTGTAGCACCTGGCACCGCCTGCGACTGTGTATTGATGGGTCTGATGGCTCGGATGGGATTGCTCTGTGCTGGTCGTCGAGTGCGTACGTTACAGCATTGGCGCTGGCTGCGCGGCAGACAAAAATTATAAAATAGCTGCGGTCGTAATATAGCGTGTGGAATAAATTTATCAATTCACGTTTTTCCACGATCCGCCGACCGCCACCACCTCCGCCGCCGTCGTCTCCTCGCGTACAATGTACCGACGAAGATGAGGAGCCGGGTGCAGGGTGCGCCATCGCATCGCCACCATCGTGTGGAGGTAGAACAACATACACGTTGTCGAAGGAGGAAAAAGGAGAGAGATCTACGGACGATGGTATCGCCGGGGCCTACGATGACGTTTACATTACGAAAATAAAAAAAAAAAGAAAGAAAAAAAGTGAAAGGCAATAGTCATGCAGGTTGTGTACTATATATATATGGTTATTAAAACAGGTCTCTTTTCAGTCTCGCTATACATATACTTTTACGTTACACGGTATTTTTTCAAATAAAGTGAAACCGTCCGCAGTCGCAGTTGACCACAGTTTTTTTCGTACTCGCTCGATAAGACCACATTGTGCAAAATACTCAGCCCCTTCGATGCGTTTTTGATATCGGAATCGGTCTTGCAAATTATTTTTTTGTCGTCGGTTTAATTTTATTTTCTTGTAACCCTTGCAACGAGCTAAACAGTGTGGTGAATTTTTTTCTTCGCTCTGGTTAACGTGACAACCAGAATGGTGCTGGTTACGATGCAGAAGAGGTAATTTTTTAAAACTTTTTTATAACGTTTTTTAAGTGCTAGAAGACGAGAAAAATAACGAGTCTCAGTGTCATTGTCACGCGGTGTTCGTGACCTTTGAGAACACCCTTTCATAAATGAGAGAAAATTTGTTAAGTACATTGCCTGCAGATCTAGAAATGATTTTTTTTGTTGTCGAGATGTCTCCCGCTGCTAGATCGAATAATGGTTGAGAATGGGTGTCCCGTGGTGTTTAACTTGTGTGAGCAGACTATGAACGTGGGCAATCCAAAGAGGTGGCTTTCGCCGGACGTGAAATTTCATCAGACCATGTGGGCGATCAAGCTTTTATGTATTGCCCTATTGTTTGGCCAAATATGTACGAAGGTGCGAGGAGATTTCTTAATTAATATTTACAATGCGATTTCGCATTTTGGAAATTTTTTAAGGAAAAATGAGCCCTGAGTAGTCTTACAGCGATGAGTACGATGTATCGTTCAAAGTGAAGATAATAAAATTCAAATATACCATTTACATTATTCCAAAGCTGTATTTTTTGTTTACGTAATCTAATCTAAGTAAAATGTGTGAAAGTTGAAATTTTTTTGACTGATGGACAAAGAATGGTAATTGTAGAAGATTTAATTTATTCGAACGAGTTATTTTTTCGTAGTAATTGTTCTTGAAATTACTGTAACGTTTTAAATTCTCGAGTAATTGTCCCGAGTGTCCAAACCTAGTATTGAGCCAGGTTTCTAGAGTCGTTGTGAGGTATTCGTTAGTTTAATGCAGGGCTTTGTTAAACTTACACACTGGGGCGAAGGAACTGACGACGAGAAGTTTTTTAGGAATAGCTCAATAAAGCGAGCGCACCTCTTTGTCGTTGATGTGCTATTGAAGTTGATTCAGTATCCCGTCAGTTGAGTTCTGATTACACTAGAGATTAGAAGAGGTGATTTGTTTTTGGAAACCACGTCAAAATTTATGTCTTTTGATCAAGATTAGAGGAATAGAAAGAAATTATGAGATTGAAATCTAAATCCGAGTAGAAAATTCACTTATTTCTCATGTCTAGATGGACCGAAGCGAAATTTTCAAGTTTGCACTTTTTCCACCTCTTTGTAAAGCTTTCAAGACGACGTTCTAGAAGGATTTTTTCGAATGGGTGCACAACTGACGTGATAAATTTGAGGCTAAGACATGATTCAACGTGTCGAGGATGCTTGAGGCTTGCTTTTAGGAGCATCTGTGTTGAGGATGTCACTTGGAAAACAATTTCAAGTTGATGTTCTAGAAGGTTTTCGTCAAGTGGGTGCACAACTGACGTGGCCAATAAAGGCTAAAACTTGACTCGACGTGTTTTGGACGTTTGACACTTGGTTTTTGGAGCATTTTTTGTGATGATGATTTTTTGCAAAAGAAAATTTCGAATGAGGGTTCAATTTGGGCTTGTATTGTGAAGCTCAAATTAAGGCTCATCCCAAACTAATTTTGAGTTTTGATTTTTTCCCCCCTTTGAAATAATGAGCTTAGATTTTTGAGCTGTTTTAATGCTTGTAATTTGTATTTTGAGTAAAATATTTTTGAGAAATTTTCATTTCCACTCAAAGCACAAATTATGAAAAATTTTATTTTCATTTTTTTGTTATGAGGACAATTTTTTTAGCGAAAAGGTATCCAATAAAGGATCCTTTTGTGCTTGAACTCAATTCCTTTCTGTAAGAAATGGCCTACATTGGACTTGAAATTTTTGGAACTTTTGTTTCAGTCAATTTTGTAATCTTATAAATTTCAAAGTCCCCCCTTCCCTCTATCGAATATTTTCCCGCCTTTTTCAAACTGAAAAATGATGTTCCCCGAATAATTTTCAGTCTTGGAATGAAATTTTTGTAGCGAGCATGATTTGAATAAATTTTACCCGATTTGTCATTCTAATTTTAATCATTTTCCCACGAACTGGGTCGTTTACTATTCGCATCACGTAGCTTGTACGGCTTGAATTTTGATGAGGGTCAATTCTAGGAGCGAATTAAAAGTCAATTCTTTTTTTTACGATCAAAAATGACGTGTTTTTTGATTTTTTTAATCAGGGATCCCGAAAGTCCTGAATGAGCTGAAAATTGTAAATGAGGTGTGGTTTTCTTTAGCTCGCTGATTTGGTCCAAATTTAGGCAGTGACTCGATTCGTTGTTTGTTTACCTTGAAATTCTTTCGTGTTGAACAACTGTCCATCATTGCGTGTGAGAAACGTCAATTTGATTTTTTTCGCTCGAATTGTTCTTGAACCGGTGTAATGGGTCGTATAGAATTTTGAAGTCACCTTTGAGGCATAATCGGGTTCAAAAAAATTTTTTTTCAGAGAGAGAAGATTCAATTGTAGGCATTTTTTTGACTGCAACTTTCCAAAAAAATTGATATTGAAGAGTCAGGATGGAGAATCTTGTTTTCTTACTTTTTATATTTCCTAGCCATCTCAGAAAGACGATTTATATGAAGTAAAAATGTCACTTTCAAAGGTACTCTCCACGTTGCCTGGCGGCAGGTAAACATTCTCTCATTTATTCACCTTTCGTACTCGACTCGGACTAATTTGCACTCGTACAAGCATAATAAAAGAGTCTATATAGCAGCAGACCGGGTGAAAGTTACCAACGCGGTCATTTTTTTTGCCTCTTCTTTCCGGTCGGTCTTAATATTCTCTTGTCGTAACCTACGGTTCATTTCCCGTAATAAAAATGCTAACTAGGAGGAGGTGGATTATGTAAACATGGAGCGAGAGAGAAACCGACGCTGAATTTGGTACACGTTAATCGGGGTCGCGTTTTAATTAGATTTACCGGACCAGATTTGTCAATGAATGGCGCAAAGTATGGCCGAGTTGGAGCACAGATACCAGCACCGATGGCAGGTCATTTTCTAGGCTATGTACGGGTATTTCTCGAGGCACTATTATTACGTCGTCTTCCGCTTTTTCTATGGCACGAGTACGCGCTGGTCAATTGAGAGAGTGAATTTCGCTGCGTGTGTTGCGGCGTCCATCAGCGCAGCTTGTTTCTTTCGTTCACGGATGATGAGAATGTTGTAACGTATTACTTGTACGGCCCGTAAAATGTATACTTTGGCGGATTACGATTGCGTTATGTGTACGTTTATGTACACGTTTGGTCGACGGTTATGTAAACGACTCGGCAATGCGCTGCTGGTACCGGTTGGTAATGGGAGTTTTGCCAAATAACGCGGATAAAGGAGGTGCAATTACCTAGATGGTATTTCTTTCCATGTAAATGGTCTTTCTCAATGTTAAACACGATGCCCGATCGAAGGCTAGTTCGGCAATTCGGCTATCAAATTTGATACCCGCGAATAGAGTACGAACCGGTTGCCTGATCAACGCGTTTTCAATTCTATTGAAATGGCTCGTGCAGAGCCGACGAAGAGTGGAATTTGATCGGCGTTTAACCTTTTTTTTTTTTTTTTGAAGATGTTGCGATGATTTGAGATATTCTTTCGGATGTAGTAGCAGTGAACCAGTCCGAAGTATGCGCAGAAGATGCATTGCGCAGGTGTTTTACGTAACTCGGTACATTTGTTCGGATTATCGAAGTCGTATGGATGGATATACTCGTATTCACGGACGAGATTACGCTTACGTCAACATTCGAGTAGAAAAATGCTACGGAGGCAATTTTCTCGATTTGGAACCAGTGCTACGGTGCCTGGAGAAAGGTTCTCGAGGGGCGACCGAGCCACATGGATGTATGCATTTAAATGGGCGAAAGTTGTCAACGACCAGTGTTGTACAATCGATCGAGCCTGTATGCGCGTCGATCGGCCGGTCGGGTCGTTGGCGGCGACGCCGCGCCATTATTATATCAGCGTCGCGTCGGTTCGCGTACGGCGGTACCGTTGCAATGGCGTGCCGAGTCTGGCGGCTCGAGCTCGTCCGAATAGAAAGTGACGGTTGCGCCGACCAATACGGAGAAACCGGATCGCGCGTGAGAGTTGCGCCGCGCGCCGCCCACCCGGCCAACCTGTCGATGCACGCGCACGCACCCCAACCGGTTGCGTAAATCGTCCGAGCGATCGCTAACGCAGCGTAACGTTTCCGTATTCGCGACGACCGACGAGACGACCGTGTGCGGCGCGAAAGTGAACCCGAGACGGGCCTTTGATCAACTTACAGTCTTTTGAATTGCACGCGATAAGCGTACGACCGATATGGACATGGAGCCAGGTTGCGGTACCGTGTACCTTTTACGTTTGTCACGAACGCGACGTGCGAGAGAGAAAATGCAACTTGGTGATGCGATGAACCAAGATAAGGCCGAGACGCGCCGAAGGGGTATACTTTATTACGCTTTATCGAACTTTTGCCATAGACCCGAGTGCGGGTGTTTAATGCTTCGGTGAATTTTGTAATAGAAACGCGCGATGGTGCTGTACCAACTCGTATATACTCGGACGAATAAACGTCGTGGATGAACTTAAGCCTGCTCCAGTTCAATCTCGGCCGCGATGCGGATCGTTTTGTGTACCCCAAAGGAAGAAACATGTACGTTGGGATGAAAAATTCCACATAGTCGTCAAGCCGCGAACCAAAAGACATATTTACGACGAGTTTCGTAATAATTATCGCCCCTCTCTTGTCGTTGCGTGGTGAACGGAATGCAAATCGAGAACGTTAAGTTGAAAGTTTGACGGTACGGTCTCGCTGTTCCCGCAAGATTGTGTTTTAATTTCCAAGGTGTAGAGGTTCGAAATGGAATCGAAATTGTGGTTAGAACGAAAATTGCAATATTTCGGTTTGATCGTCGCTGTGGTGGGAAATTTCTGTTGAAAAGTTCGAAATGATAAAAATTGAATGCAATGTCCTCAAGAAATGGTTTGATGAAATTTTATAATTTTGAGCAATTGAGCAATTTTTGAAAATTTGATAATTTTGAAAAATTTTACACTTTTGCAAATTTGACAGGTTTGAAAATTTGAGCAATTTTTTGAAAATTTGACCGTCTTGAAAAATTTAACGGTTTAACGATTCTGAAAAATTTTGAAATTTTAGACAGTACGGAAATTTTAGGAAAATTGTTAATTGTGAAGAATTTCAAAATTTTGAAAAAAATTATTAGTTTTGACACGTACGTCAATTTTGAAAATTTTGACTGTTTTAGAAATTTTACTCATTGGACAATTTAGCAAATTTTGAAAAATTTGGCCTTTCTGAAAATTTTGATGGATTTGAATAAATTGCCAGTTTTGAAGAATTCGGCAATTTTTCAATTTTGAAAAATTTTACACTTTTGCAAATTTGGCAGGGTTGAAAATTTGAGCAATTTTTTGAAAATTTGACCGTCTTGAAAAATTTAACGGTTTAACGATCCTGAAAAATTTTGAAATTTTAGACAGTACGGAAATTTTAGGGAAATTGTTAATTATGAAGAATTTCAAAATTTTGAAAAAAATTATTAGTTTTGACACGTTCGGCAATTTTGAAAATTTTGACTGTTTTAGAAATTTTACTCATTGAACAATTTAGCAAATTTTGAAAAATTTGGCCTTTCTGAAAATTTTGATGGATTCGAATAAATTGCCAGTTTTGAAGAATTCGGAAATTTTTCAATTTTGAAAAATTTTCCTGATTCGAAAGTTTTTGAAAATTTCACATTTTTGAACAATCGAGCAATTTTCCAAAACTGTGAATTTTTTGAAAATTGATGCTAAATTGTCCAAAAATGTAAAATAATGAATTGCCTTGTGGATAACTTTGGTCTTTTTTTCTTGAAATTTGATCAATTTCTTCGATTTCAATTTTAATTCATCATTTCACTTTCAACATTACCTACAGAACGATCATGCAAATGAGGCTTCGTTTTTATCGGGTATCTCTCTACTTCGACACCTCACGTTTTTTTGTTTTTTTTTTTTTGAGAATTATCAAACCAGTGAACTGGTTTCAGAAAAACATCTCTCTTTTAGGCTAAAAATGAGGGTTGAATTTTTAGAAAGATATGGAACTCATTTTATGCTATTAAGCTCCCTTTTTTGGGAATTTTTTTCTGTTTTGAATAAGTTTTGGTCTTCCAAACTTTTTTTCTACATTATGTCTCAAAATTTTTCCAAAATCTAAAATTTTTATGATTGAAAAAATTCAAAATTCATTTTAAAAATTTTTTATGGCACTTTTCTCTCATTTTATCGAAATGTTGAATAAAAATATTCATTGTTGCATCAAATTTTGCAATTTTGCAATTTTTAAAAATTTTTTATGCGAGTTAAAAAGGAGGGGATGAGAATACCCAATTTTCAGTCGAATTTCTCTTCCCTCCCTCCACTTGGGAAAACTCGATCCATTTTGGATATTCATCTGTAGATTTCGAAATCTACGTGCCTAAACAATTGCGTGTCAATTGGACTTGGACGATTCGTACGCTTTTTGTACGAACAATAATGTGAAACTTTACAAGTATAATTTGCTGTCAGAGCCTTGGGTAAAAGTTACACAATCATTGTTATTCGTGAATACGAAAGACGAGCCCGCCGTATAATACGTCGACGACGACGTCGAAGATCGAAAGTTTTCATTTCATTTTTTTTTTTTTTTTACAACATCTCGCGAAGAAGCCTCTGATAATATTACAATTATACCCAATTTACGTGGCATTGTTCGTCGAAAGAAAAAAACGTGTATTTTCTTCTTATCACGATTGGATGTGTTGCTGTATGCGCGGTGTGTGTAATTGTAACAACGATGTACCTAAGTTGCGCGTTCATAGAGGCCAATAGATTTGCGCAACTTGTAGGTATCTATCTACGTACAAATACGTACTTCTTACGTAGGGAAAGAGATTGAGTTAGCGAATGGTCGTTGACCATTGTCGGTACAAGTAACATAATGGTTGAAAGTAGGCGTTTAAAAAGCAACGCGTGTCTGTCGAGACATTTGGTATGGAGGTATACGACGAGTTGTGCGAGACGTGGACGTAGCAGACGTCGTAAGGTACACAAGAACGATTCGAGTGGTGTACTTTCTCGTTATGGACGACAGATAGTGGGATTGTGTAACAATTAAACGAAATCATGCAATTTGTGTTTTGAAATAGAGTACACGCATTATTATCTAGCGTACGTATCGTGATCACGTTTTCCCCTCCAATCTAAGAGCGACGTTTCTAGTGCTGTGTGCGAAACTACATTATTATTATTATTATGGGCTCGTATGGCATGGCCAAACTTGCAGCTATGCTAGTTATACAGATGACGTGTAAACCATATCGAAACGTGATGATGGATCTAACTATGTACATACATGTATGAGAATGACGAGTAAATTCGCCAGCTGTAGTGCTAGCTAGCTGGTACGTACGTGTACTCGAAAAATATGGTAGAGATGATGATACGCGTATGCAGAATATTGCACATCCTGTAATCAGCTGTAATCGGTCTAATTGATCTTTACACTCGGCGCGTACGACCGTATTTATACGCGAGAATCGCTACGTTACCAGTTACCTAGATTTTTTCTCTCTTCAACGGCGGCGTATAGTTCAACGTACACCATATAGGTACGCGAGATCGGTGATGTAATATGCCTAATATGTATACGAATGATGAATCGTGTTTCGAGTTATGTAAACTAGTACATACATGTTGTACGTTAATTGTATATTAATTTGCCTACTTTTCTCTTTCTTCTTTTTCGCAGGTTATTATGGCCTCTAGTTTTACTGTCGTTGGTCAAGTGCGAAATTCCAGTCTTCAATTCGGATCCGAGCAGCGAATGCGCCTTATTTTTGGAAGGACCGGGACGTACCAGCTCGTTTGATTTTAATACGAATACGATCAGAGGAGGACCTCAGTGAGTATCGAGTCCAAGATACGTAATAAATAGGCTCATTTTGCGCGAATCGTTCGGTCGATGGGTCAGCTAATAAGAGCATGGCGCAGCCTTGAAGCGGTGTGTGAAATATTTTAATTTATCTGGAAATTTCTCGCGGTCAAGCTTTTAGATCGTGGCTCATTAAAATATGGGTTGGTGTGGCTGACCTGCGAGCACCCGAACTGATTGGCATGCGTGGAAAATTGGCGGTGAATTGACTCGCGAATGAGTGAGGTTAATTTGAAAGAGAAGCAGTTGCAGGAATTATTGCGGTTGTGAGATTTTTAAATTTTTATGCGAAGAGTTTGCCATGAAGAAGGGATTTTTCAGTTTTGCCAAAAAAATTTCCGATTGTTTGAATAAAAAAAAATTAATTTGAGGCGAAACGTCGAAATTTTGCAAAAAAGGGAAAGAAATCGAAAATTTTTCTAAAATTATTTTAGTGCGAAAAAATTGAAAAATTGATACGAAGAATTTTTCGATTCCAATTTTTTTTCATTATGATTATGAGTCGTCATTTACTTCCATTTTCGAGAAAAAAAATCTAAAAAATTGTTCAAAATGTAAAAATCGAGTTTTTGCCAGAAAAGTTGAAAAATCGAGTTTGAAAATTATCGATTTTTGGAGTCGAAAAAATTTTAAATTTTGAAATCGAGTTTCATCAAATCGATTAAGGCTTTAGATTTATGGATTTTGTCAAAAAATGCAGGTGGTCGATTTTTCTAATCGATTATCGAAAATTTCGATGTCGATTATCGATATTTATTTGGTCGATTGCTGATCGGGTTTCTACAATTCGATGGTCGACTTGAATAAATCGATTATCGATAATTTTCGATTCGATTATCGATTTTTGCCGATCGATTATCGATCATTTTCATGTCGATCGAGTAGATATTGATCGGATTCTACAATTCGATAATCGACTCAAAAAAGTCGATTTTTTATAAGTCGATTATCGATTTCTTTTATTCTGTTAATCGATTTATTTCACAATATTGAGGATTTTTTCTTGATTCGACGATTATCGATTTTCGATTTTCGAATTGAAGCTCAGCTCGATGCGATGTTCGAAGAAAATCGATTGCAGTCATCGATTTTCAATTCGAGAAACCTCGAAGCATTAATTTTCCAAAAAATGATTCTAAATCAAAATCGAGACCATCGATTGGACTAGTTTCACCCGATTTCGTCGCAGTTAGAGTACGTAATGTTGACCCGTTGCTCATTTCTTTCTTCGCCAATTATGGCCTGCGATGTGCAACGGTTACGTTGTCGGAATTGGCCATACGTACGAGGGAACTTATTATTGGCAGTACGATCGGTAGCAGGTCCACATTGGCGCATTCCAATTACGTGATAAATGCGCAGTGCCTTGGGTAACGATCGAGCTGACCCTAATACCAGATTCCAAGAAGGTACGAGAGATATACTTTAAACAAGACGTCCAAGTTGCGAACGTAATCGTGGGTAAATATTATGCCATCCGTGTGTAGAAAGCTCCGTCATTCTGTTTGCGGCAGGCTGAACTCAAGATACGAGTATAGATGGAGAAAGAGAGGCGACCTTCTGGCTGGTGTGGAATGTGCTTGGACGACGACACGATGTCATTACGAATTCGTGGTAATACGCATGTTTACGTATATAGTTGAGACGTTTCGATAAGTAAATTCGAATCACAAGGCGTAAATAATTTTCGAACGGGTACTCCAAAGCGTCGACTATACATAGAATAACAATAGAGAAAAGAATACTTTCAAAATTGACTCTTGCGCCTGATGCGAAGAAATTATAAAGGACGCGCTCGCAAAGTATGCAAATTAGCGTCGGATTACAAATGGCGCTGGTGCGTCGTTGTGACGAGTTAATTGTAGCGCGAAAAAGAAATACGAGGTTTTTTTTCTTTCGGCATCTGGCTCGTCGGATAATTTGACATTGTTGCAAGATGATTATACGACGACCCTCAAAGTACGAGTGGAAAAAAAACCAGTATTAACCTATATTGAGATTAGCTACAGCAGATGGGCTCTTCATCTTTCTACGGCCGCTGCGCTGTTTGGAATTCGGCATTCTCTGACGCTTATACGCGCCTCTCCGTCCTTCGAATACCGAAATATGACCTTTGCGTTGAACGATCGAGAAATTTCGACCGTTTCCAGGCTTTCCTAATGGCCTGTGATTGGCGGAGGAGAAGTTTCCAAGATGAAAGTAACTAAGTATAGGTGTACTTGGGAGGGCTGTACATCTTCTTGTATTGCTGGACCGATGATTTATAATTTAGGCGTTTTCAGGTTTGTTATTCTCACGTGGGTTTTTTTAATTCATCTTTCTAAATAGCGTACGAACGTCGAACATGTCTTCGATTGAGAAGCTAGCATCTCCTTGGCCTAGTAAGGCGCTAGTAATTTAACGTACGCATCTCGAGATAAGTGTCGTCATTGTTAATTGAACGCATCGATATGGTATTCTTACCGCGTAAACAATACCTAGGTACACGATGTGAAAACTTGCCTGTGGGATTGACATCCAGAGAGAGAGGTTTCGCTCTTATGTGAGACGGTTGAGAAATTCGGCTAAAAATACCAGCGATATCTGCATTGTATCTGCTCTTACCTTAAATGCTGTCCTCCTAATACGAGGAGCTGTTGTGTGGGGAGATTTTTTTTATTGAATTTTAATGCTCGTGGCTGACTCACCACTCATTGTTATGGCAATTTTTCACCCCACCCCCTAAAATGGAACTGACTTGATGTGTCCCAACTGTCTGTGTCTATCCAAATTTTGATTTACACAGTCGTGATTTATTTGTTATTTTTTGGAAATTTACCAGCCTCAATGAGGTTCCAAACAATTGAATATGAAATAATTTTCCAATTTTGGCCTTTTTCATTCGTTTGGTAAATTTTCCATCAGTTCTGGAGGCTCCAGGAAAATTTGAATTTTTTCAAAAAGAACCGAATTAAATTGACGGTGTGAACTTCCAAATTCCTCGTTATTCTAATTTTTTTCATCAATTCAGCCAATTTTTCAGTAGTTCTGGAGCCTCCAGCAAAAGTACAATTTTTTCCAGCATGTTGCGATCTCGTCAGGCTGGATGAAACTATTCTCAAGGGCTGAAAATTTGTATTCCAGACTCGATTAATTCATTTAATGAAATTTTCAATAGTTCTGGAGCCTCCAGCAAAAGCCCAATTTTTTCCAGCATGTCGCGATCTCGTCAGACTGGATGAAACTATTCTCAAGGGCTGAAAATTTGTATTCCAGACTCGATTAATTAATTTAATGAAATTTTCAATCGTTCTGGAGCCTCCAGCAAATGCACAATTTTTTCAAGCTCCTCCAAACTTAGTCATATAGTAGATGAAACGGTACTTGAGGGCTGAAAAATCGTATTTAGGACTCGGTTAATTGATTTCATGAAATTTTCAATCGTTCTGGAGCCTCCAGCAAAGGAGCACAATTTTCTCCAGCATATTCCAGCCTCGTTAGAAAGGATAAAACTGCTCTCGACGGCTGAAAAATCATACTATTGACTTGATTATACATCTGTTGAAATTTTCAATCGACCTGGAGCCTCCAGCAAAATCTCAATTTTCTCCAGTTTGTCCAGACTTTGTCGTACTGGATAAAACTGCACTCGACGATCGAAATATCGCACCCTGGACTTGAATTAATTAATTAAATAAAATTTTCCACCATCCTGGAGCCTCCAGCGTGTCTCCAAATTTTCTCCAGAATTTTTAATTTCTCACGAATCGACAAAATTCAATTTTGTAAAATCTCAGCATTCTCCTAGACACTCTATTAAGCTTGGAAAAAATGTCAAATCGATCAAAATGTCGAAATCGAACATTGACCGAATTCTCAATGCCACCTTTATTACGTACTCGTAGATGTAATAATAGCCTTAGTATATAGCTGAAAATATTCTAAAACGTGTCGAATTTTTATATGTTTCCAGTGGATTGGGTAAAACAGGCCAATGCATTACGTACGACGCGATCAATCAAGCTTACATCGAAGCCAGAAAGAGAATACGTAAGTATATACAGTTGGCGCTTATTTACCTCTCTTACACGTGCATATGTGAATAAAAGTCGCCGCCGGGTCGAGACTGGGCGAAAAATATTGTCATAACGAGTTCACGTTGGCCGCGTACCTATATCGGCGTACATCGAATCCAATATACCCGTATGGTACACCTCATCGATTAGCCTTTCAAATTTGATTAATCGACCGATACGACGAGCGTACGTATTCGTTCGTCCGTCAATACGCGGTATTAATTACGTTATAAGTCGACTCGATACAACGCGACATAGGTAGGTAGTGTACACGTACATAAAAACATACCATCACAGTATCGAATTTCGCGTAAGTTTTTTCCTCTCCGGCTCGGTAGATTCGATAGTGATAATATTTTCGCGACTCGCAACTCAAATGCTCGTCACCAGTACCGCGTCAAGCGTCGCGATAACGAAGTGAAATTAAATTTACTATGCGTGGAAAGTACATGTATGTGTAGTGTGTACGTATCATGTACGAGTATATTAAAAAGTACCTAAGTACATTATTACGAACGCGATATGTGCGTGGTTGTCAAGTTAACGTTGCGTTGATAACAAAATCGAAGGTTTCATTTCGCGTTTTTACGTCCCAATAAAAGATGGCGATTACGTACAGATAGTATATTTTAACGTCGTTCGATCTCGCGGACGGCTCAACCAATTTTACAACGTCGTTCACCTAGTTTTACTGCTCGAGAGCTGTGGAGAGCCAGATGAAGTGCAGCGATGATGGGTTATTAAGAGATTTATTTTTTTTACTGCATAGGGTGATAGAATGGACTGTTGGTTGTTTGCATTGGATACGTACTTAGTGGCGGATGATCAAGGCGAGTATAGGCATGAAGTGAAGAGCAGAAGGTCTGGTCGCTGAAATTCGGTAAGGATTTTGGGATTATGTCGTGAGAATCGGTCAGATTCACGGATATGCGGGTAAATTAGCGGAATTACCGATAATTATCGTATTTCATGGGTGGAACTACCGGGTTTCTTGAGATAAGATGATGGAAATCGTAAAATGATTTTGAAAACTGAAAAATGAAGGTTTTGAGGAAGTAATCTGGGAAAGAAATTGTTGAAAAATTTTGAAAATTGAAATTCGATGAAAAAATGTTGAGAAATGGTGTAGGTATATTTGATTGGAAATTTAGAATTGAAAAAAAAACATAAAAAATATAGTCACATTATTATGAATTGACAAAATGAATAAAAATTAAATTGAAAAAAATTGTGGAAAATTGAGATAACTTGAGCTATAAATTTTCTAAAAAATTATGCAAGTAATTAAAAGAATCCAAAAAATTGAAGAAATTGCAAAAAAGGGAAAAATGAGAACCTTTGAAGCTTTTCAAAAATATCAAAAAAAAAGTGTGAAATGTTGAAAAAAAACATGAAAAGTTATAAGGAATTGAGAAATATAGTAAAATTGAACATTTTGAAAGGTTGAAATTTTTTTTTCAAATTTAGGTCTTTCTCCATTATGAGTGTTGCGATTTTAAAAATTTTCAAACTCTAAAACATGAAAAGTTATGAAGATTTTAAAAAAATGAAAAAAATGAAGAAATGAAAAATTTTGAAAATTATAAAAATTTAAAATGAATTTATTTCAAAAAAATTTAAAAATTTTACTGAATTCAAAAATTTTGAAGGATTGAAAAAATATAAATGGGAAATTTGGGAAAAAATTTTGAAATTTTAAAGGACTCGAAAATAATCAAATTAAAAAAAAATGTCGGAATTCAAAAAAAATATTAGGTACGTATTTTTTCAAAAAATTGAAAAATCAGAAATGAGAAATTGACTGAAAAAAAAAATTTTATTCAAAAATATTCCATATAATTTTTAATCAATTGAAAATTCCCAAAATTGAAGAAAATTGAAGAAATTGAAAGAATTCCAAAAAAATAATGAAAAAAAAAATAGAAGAAAAATAGAAAATGAAAAAAATGAAAATTTAAAAAAATGAAATAAATAAAAAATGAAAAAAATTTTAAAAAATGAAAAATGAAAAAATTGAAATTAAAATAGAAAAAATTTTTTTTATGAAAATAAAATACCTAAGAATTCAAAAAAAAAATTGAAAATTACAAAATTGAAAAGGGTAGAAAATTTAAAAATCTAAAAAAAAGTAATGAAATAATAGGTAGGTACATTAGGGTGGAGTGAAAACATACCTTGGATTTTGACCAAATTTGGTGGGGCAGTTTACTTCGAGTGGGGGACATCCAAAAAAAAAAAATGAGCCCCCTAGGTGCAAAGGGAGAGGTGCAGGAGGTCTCCAAAGTGCACCTTCTTTTGAATTTTTTAGCCAGTCAAAATGGTGTGAGAAACCCTTATTCGCGTTTAAAAGGTGCAATTTGAGTTTCTGCTTCTTCCTGGACCATCGCCATCCTTCTTGGATCAAAACTCAGACTGCTACCAGGGGGTCGAAAAGTTGTAGATCGCGATTTTCTAGTG